>CAXIVR010001339.1:0-22465 GCA_964035755.1 Teleogryllus oceanicus
TTATGAAACGAATTGTGTGTGTTATGTAGACGAAACGGACGTGGCCATTTCCATTGACCTCACTGACTCACGTTTAACCTCTTCATTTTGCAACACCAAACAAAAACAGTATTTTAAAACGGCGACCTGATTCAAATAGTTAAATTCCAATACCTACTAATAAGGGTTTAGACTTATGAAGATTTGATTAGTTTAATTTTGCTTGCACAATCACAATCTTCCCCTGTCCAGGCTGTTCGGGCGCCAAATATGTGACCATACTAACTGAGTTTCCCGAATTAAGGATTCAAGTTGACCAAGCAAGTACTTATCACATATTAGAATTTTGAAAGCAAGATGTGCTATTTCAAAATAATAAAGAACAACGGGATCGTTCTAGGGGGAGCGCCTTTCTTAGGAGAATGTTGGCTTTAGGCTTGTTACTTTTCTCATTCAATTCACGATGCACCAAGTTACACATTACAATTATGCTTTTATTCATAAAAAAATATGAATATGTTTAACAACTAGACAAATCTTCATTACATAATCGCATGCTATTAACGTGATTAACATGATTACCAATCAGTACTGTTTGGAATATACCTAACCATCCGGAGCTCCACATTCTTATACAATAATGAAATACCAATATTCTATATCCTTTACTTTTACATTCAGTGTTATTATTACCTAACATTAACCAGTCACAATCTATCCCTCCCTCTTTGAATATTTGTGATTGTTCATCGTTATGTCCTCTCCCACATTGTATACTCTGAAGCGTATGATTGCAATAATTCAACCGGCTTCCACGAACATTACGAGCTTCGTTACTTATCTGAGGATCCCGCATTCCTGTCGTGGGAATAGAGCCGCCTCTGCTAGTTTCTGACCTCGCCGAGCCGGGGTAGCCACCGTCCGCCGGCTGCGTGCTGCCCAAGTGGTCGCCGTGCCGAACCCAGCATTCTGCTGTTTAACCATTCAATTCCGGGCACGAATTTCGTCTTCTTATGGCGCTGCACTTGCTCGGAGCCGTTCATTTCTCCTTACACGTAAGTTTGCGGTCCACGTACACCGCTGCACCACGTGCTTTCACTTCACCTGATTATTCTTGTTCCGTGGCGCTCAGAACATAATACTTTTAATTCATATTTTGTCCGATACTCCGAGTTCTCGTCTGATCACATGGCAACACTTCTCCGCGTGTTTTGTCCTCGACATTACTCGATTTCATTCTCTCATGGCCCGTACATATTGCTACACCACATGCTTTCACATCACTTAATAGTTTGTTCATGGACACACGGAACACAATACCTTTTAGTTTTATGCTTTTGTCCGATACTCCGATTGCTCGTCTACTCACGTATTAACACTTCCACGCACCTTCACCCCTCCATGTTGCCCGATTTCACTCTCTCGCCTCACACGCCAGAGAGCCCGTGCGCGGCATTCGTCATGTCCCTTGCGCTCCTCCGAACCGCCTGCCACTTCCCACCGGCCGTGATTCGTTCCCGAAATCGTTCCCCTAAAAAATCGATTTGCGGTCTTATATACGCGCCAGATTTGAATTGGCAATCTCCGTTCCTTTTCTGTTTGACGTCCAAATGACCGTTAGGTATATATATATATATATATATATATATATATATATATATATATATATATATATATATTATATGAATATATATATATATTAGTGACCGCCCGTTTTCTTAGATTCCGAAAACGTGTCACATACCGCCCTAAGAAAGCGAGGGAAAAGAATATTTTGAACGATACGCCAACGCGGATGGATATTTGGAATGATAATTAGAATTTAGAACAAGAGAGATCGCCACCATAGACCAAGGGCGAGACCGGAGGTCGGATGAAAGAAAAAGTTCTTTCTGAAGGTAGCAGCTGAACTGGGCGGACGTATGGAAAACGGTACCCCAGGAAGTGACATTGCAGCGGACTTCAGATTTGCAATTTTTGAGGAAAACTCTTCTAGAAGACCAGAAGAGGTAATTATTCTATTATAAATTGATTTAAACATAATCTTAGAAGAAAGATAATAAGAAACGTTATGAATTTATAATGGAAGAATTAGGGAGTGGAGTTTTGAATAGATGGCAGTAATTAATAGCTTGCATTCATTTCTCTTTCCAGTTTTTTTTTTCTCTCTCACATGCTTTTCGTATATTTAAATACTCTCTTGAAGTTGGTGCTCATATAAAAAGGGGTGATCTCTGGATTCATTTTCACTCTGAATATCCAGTTGGTCATTAACTGTAATCGAAAATAAAGTAAAATTCATATGAGAGTATTCAAGCATATAAAACTTGAACGAGAAGAAGAAGACGTTTTCTGAGGGAGCAACGGCGTTCTCAACCGAGGCCACGACGTTTCCCAAGGCCTAAGCAGCTCGGTGGAAAGGTGTAGAAGGAAGCAAAGTGGACTGCTCTACGCGGCCGAGAACACAGTAAGGTCGTTCCAAATAAGATGTTTTGTAGGGATAGGAGTGATTCAGTTTAATAAGAAAGCTTATTCTGTATCTGTCACGTAGAAAGAAAGGAGGGTAACAGATTTACCACGCTTAAAAGATAAGAAAAGTAAAAGTACATTTGTTTCCGACTCTAATACGTGAGAACAGAATCAATCTTTTCTTTCAAAAGGATTTCAAGATCAAATATTGTAATATAGTGATTAAGAGTTTGTGTAAGAGTATAATTATAATAATAGTAATTCTCTGGATTTTAGAGAGAGAAGAGTTTCCTTTTGTTGTAAAAGTAATGTTAAGGGAAAAGTATTAATTTTGATTTTCAATGTGTGTTTCTTTCACATTTTTGTAAAGTAATATTTTAACGATTCTTTCGAATTTCTGAAAGTGTGTTTGTTAAACAATTGGGTTGTAGATGAAAGTAGGAAATTGTGTATTGTGTTATTAGTTTTTTCAGTCAAGAGTATTCTGTATTTGATTTTTCTTATGTGCCATTGTATGTATTTGTCAAGGCAGCCAATATTTTTAGAATATATTCTGAATTTAGTGAAAAGTGATTCTCACCGAGTTGTTTGTAATTTTGCATCCAATCCATAAACGATCTTCACGACCCTGCCTCCTAATTTTTTATTTATTGTGTCCACACTGGGACGTCTATACTGAGCTAGTCGACCATCTGGTGAATTGTGTTCGCCACCCCCCCAAGACGTCTCAGGTCGGGTGCTGGCCTTACGGCTTGTACCGCACACGACGGTGGCTCGCAATTGGCGCCATAAGCGGGGCTCGATTATTGGATGCATTTACGACAAACTCGATTTGGGTATAAATGAGACCAAATTTGGTGTAACTAAAATTACTAGTACAATTGAATCACAGTTCACTAAAATTTCTGACAAGGTTGCAGAGTACAAGTGTGTTGAGTAAAGTGTGTTATTTCAGGAGTGTTTTTTTTTCGAAAAGGATATTTATTATATGAGAGTTTTATCAGTTTCAAATTGTGTCTGGTATTTCTGTGTGAAATATTTGTGAGAGTGTATGGTGTCTGGGAAAGAATTGATTGATTCTAGGCAGTTAATAGATTCAAAATGGCAGATAAGTATAACGTGGCTAGAAATTTACCTACGTGGAAGGAACTTGAGGAATCAGATAGCGATAGGGAAACTGGGGACAAGCACCAGGTACTATGATCGTGGAGGAAACGACAGAGTAGAACTAGGAGCGGCAGGAGAAACTAGTGAGACGTCGCCGACAGAATCACAGCCAACGCCAACACGAGATCAGGATGAGGAAGAACGAAACCCAGAGGCTAATTCAATGATGCAACGGTTAATAGGTCAATTTATGCAACAATTAGATGTGAGGTTAGTCATGCAGGATGAAAAACAGAGAAACCATAAAAATTAGGGTTACTTTGGAAACCAAATTAGAGGAGAATAACTCGGCAATAAATACTTTGAAACCAAATTAGGGGAAAAATAATTCGGCAATAAATACTTTGGAAACCAAATTAGAGGAAAATAACTCGGCAATAAATGCATTGGAAACAAATTCACGGAATTCGACACGAAATTAGAAGAAAATAATAGAAAGTTAGAAGAAAATTTAAAAGCACAGTTTACTGAATTAGCGGAGCAGTGGAAGGTCGAATTTAAGAGCGAGGTTCACAAGAATTAGCATAGGAACACGAGAACTTAGAGAAAATTCACGGAGCTGGGACTTGAATTAGAAGAAAAAGTGGATCAAGTAACGAAAGAATTTGAAACTAGGATCGAAACACAATCGGATCTTATAACCGCCGTATCCGACAGGCAGATTGAGGTAGAACAAGGAGTAGAAAATTTCCCAGAAATTAGTTACTGAACAAGTTCAGGTTCAAGCTAATAAATTAGATAGTGGAATAAAGGCTCTTTCTGAACAGGATGGCGTTCTACAGCATCAAATTAATGCATATAAGAAAGAAGTAGTAGAACTGAAAAATCAATTAGAAAATTTACCACCGAGGGAGGAAGTGTTCAGCCCACGTATGTTTCATTGCCGTGTACTCCTAATTTCAGTGCAGTGGAGATGAAAATCCTTGTGTATTTTTGAAAGAGGTAGATAATTTCTTTCTTTAAATTGTGTTCCGGACAGTAAGAAAACTCGAATCGTTTATCAGATGTTGCAGGGTAATGCACGAATCTGGGCAGATAGTTTGGGAGATTTTCCCCAAAACTATGGCGAACTCAAAGAAAAATTTTATTCGAGATATTGAATAACGAAACTCAAATCAATTTTAAAGTTAACGTAATGTATGGTACGTGGAAGAAGGGTACGATGTCCATGCAGGAATATGCAACGGAGAAATTAGCTTGTTTCAAATTATGTACTCCGACGATACCGGATGAAGAAATTGTCTGTTTATTAATACGTCATTTTCCTTCCTCGACGCAAAATTTGCTTAAGAATCTCTTACCAATGTCCACTGAAAATTAATAAGCAGCTAGGATTGTATGATGCCACTTTCGTGTATAATGAAGGTTACAGAAAGCAAGGCAAATGCTAATGGTCGGTAAATGGTCAAGATAGCAGACAGCAACAACATAATGTAAGCAAAACAGAAACAGGAGAAACTTAAAACCGAAACATTACAAGAAAACAAACTTATGCTAGACAAGACAGGACCTCGTCTAGGATAGAAATAGAAAAATTCTATTGATGGAGGAGTTTCCAACCCAGAAATACAGGACCAAGTACATCTCAGTGACATGAGTCGGAAAATTAGAAAGGTTTGTTTCGACACGCCATCCCGCCGCAAACCAAATAGAACTATCTAGTGAAGAAGAGGTGGCGATATTATCAATCGAATTAATCTCATTTGATGATGAACTGTGCAACGATAATCTCAATGCATATCAGAAAAACAGTTAACTGAAGTATTAGTTAGGGAATCAAAAGGTGTTTTGAAAAACAAGAATCCAGTAAAGATTTTCAATTCGAAATAGAATTAACAGATAAAACACCATTCACGGGTTACCAATATGTCATTCCAGAAAAACATAAGGAAGAGGTGGATAAGCTCATTGCTACCATGGTCAAAGATGATATCATCATGAAGTCCAAAACCTCTATCTAAATCCGATAGTGCTCGTAGAAAGAGTAATGGGAAGATAAGTTGTGTTAGATGCAAGGCGATTGAATCAAGTTACCTTACCGTACAGAGACAGACCGTTGCGTGTAGAGGATTTAACTAATCAATTATCCGGCATCAAGTGGTTGAGTTCAACCGACTTCACTGCATCGTATTGGCAAATAGCGATAGCACCTGAATGTAGACAATATACAGGATTTATTCACCGGGGAATTTCGTATGTCTTCAAAGAATGCCATTTGGACTCAAGAACAGTGCATCTGCTCTTGTACAATGTCTAGACAATATCATTGGCAGAGAGATGTCCAGCATTGTTTTATCTATATTGATGACGTGCTAGTGTATTCTAAGACATTTGAAGAACACATGACTAAGCTAGATATTTTGTTGAAACGTCTGATTGAAAATAATTTACAACTGAATTTGGAGAAAAGTAATTTCTGCACTAAACAAGTTAAGTTCCTGGGTTATGATGTGATAGTTAACGGAGTCAAAATGAATATGGAAAAGATGCGAGAGATAGATAAAATTGCACCGCCAAAAAACACGAAACAACTTAAAGTTTGTTAGGTTGCGTCAATTATTACGCCAGATTTATTCCTAATTTCGCCATACATTGCAATATTTCTTCCGTTGCTGCGAAAGCACACTAGATGAAAGAGGTAATACAATCGGAAAGTACAATTTCCACAGTTTGCGACCATTTAAAGAATGAAATAAGTGGCAAAATGATGAAACAAACAGATAAAGTAACCGACAAGAATCATGTAAAAAGAAAAAAGAAAACAAGAGAGAAAGAGGGAGAAAGGAGGAAAAAGAAGGAAGATGAGGAAGAAGAAAAGGAGTAAGAGTACAAGAGGGAAGAGAACAAGATTGCTCGACGTTCTAGAATCAAGAAAAAGAAGAGCATAATTTTAGTGAAAAGATTTTAAGGCATATGAAATCAAATTCCATAAAATCTTTTTCGAAAGAAGGTTATGTGACCGCCCGTTTTCTTAGATTCCGAAAACGTGTCACATACCGCCCTAAGAAAGCGAGGGAAAAGAATATTTGAACAACGCCAACGCGATGGATATTTGGAATGATAATTAGAATTTAGAACAAGAGAGATCGCCACCATAGACCAAGGGCGAGACCGGAGGTCGGATGAAAGAAAAAGTTCTTTCTGAAGGTAGCAGCTGAACTGGGCGGACGTATGGAAAACGGTACCCAGGAAGTGACATTGCAGCGACTCAGATTTGCAATTTTTTGAGAAAACTCTTCTAGAAGACAGAAGAGGTAATTATTCTATTATAAATTGATTTAAACATAATCTTAGAAGAAAGATAATAAGAAACGTTATGAATTTATAATGGAAGAATTAGGAGTGGAGTTTTGAATAGATGGCAGTAATTAATAGCTTGCATTCATTTCTCTTTCCAGTTTTTTTCTCTCTCACATGCTTTTCGTATATTTAAATACTTCTTGAAGTTGGTGCTCATATAAAGGGGTGATCTCTGGATTCATTTTCACTCTGAATATCCAGTTGGTCATTAACTGTAATCGAAAATAAAGTAAAATTCATATGAGAGTATTCAAGCATATAAAACTTGAACGAGAAGAAGAAGACGTTTTCTGAGGGAGCAACGGCGTTCTCAACCCGAGGCCACGACGCTTCAAGGCCGAAGCAGCTCGGTGGAAAGGTGTAGAAGGAAGCAAAGTGGACTGCTCTACGCGGCCGAGAACACAGTAAGGTCGTTCCAAATAAGATGTTTTGTAGGATAGGAGTGATTCAGTTTAATAAGAAAGCTTATTCTGTATCTGTCACGTAGAAAGAAAGGGAGGGTAACAGATTTACCACGCTTAAAAGATAAGAAAAGTAAAAGTACATTTGTTTCCGACTTCTAATACGTGAGAACAGAATCAATCTTTTCTTTCAAAAAGGATTTCAAGATCAAATATTGTAATATAGTGATTAAGAGTTTGTGTAAGAGTATAATTATAATAATAGTAATTCTCTGGATTTTAGAGAGAGAAAGAGTTTCCTTTTTTTGTTGTAAAAGTAATGTTAAGGGAAAAGTATTAATTTTGATTTTCAATGTGTGTTTCTTTCACATTTTTGTAAAGTAATATTTTAACGATTCTTTCGAATTTCTGAAAGTGTGTTTGTTAAACAATTGGGTTGTAGATGAAAGTAGGAAATTGTGTATTGTGTTATTAGTGTTTTTTTTAGTCAAGAGTATTCTGTATTTGATTTTTCTTATGTGCCATTGTATGTATTTGTCAAGGCAGCCAATATTTTTAGAATATATTCTGAATTTAGTGAAAAGTGATTCTCACCTCGAGTTGTTTGTAATTTTGCATCCAATCCATAAACGATCTTCACGACCCTGCCCCTAATTTTTTATTTATTGTGTCCACACTGGACGTCTATACTGAGCTAGTCGACCATCTGGTGAATTGTGTTCTCCGCCCCCCCAAGACGTCTCAGGTCGGGTGCTGGCCTTACGGCTTGTACCGCACACGACGGTGGCTCGCAATATATATATATATATATATATATATATATATATATATTTTGCAAATAAAAGTATCCAAAGTTTTTAAGACAAGTTTTTATTCCAGCAATTGCACAACGTTTCGTAACTAGTTTTGTTACATAATTAGGTGCTTAATGAGGAACTGTTATCCCATTGAATTACCTCTGCAGTATAACAATCGGGAAACATTACGAATCAGCGCCCGTCGCCACCAGCGACCGTGGCAGTCGTCGGAAAGAATGTTCCTTCGAGCTTTGAATATCTTAGGGAGCAGGATCTTTGGGGTGTGAGAAAGACATTCACTCAGAGACACAATTAGGTAAAAACAGTAATATATTCTTAGAAAGTATTGCACAAATTAAACCCTTTACACTGTCACAGAAAAGAGGAGAACTAAAAAATACCAATTGTTAACTGCGCGCTAGGGCGTATGCAAATCCTTCAGTGGTAATATCTCTTAGAAAAATTGCAAAAAAATGTTTGCTTAACGATTCCACTCTTCACCTAACTTGCGATCATTTGCCTTATAACACCGGTGCACGGAGTTCTTGTTTGACCATATAATTAATGAAATTTAACTTTTCCTACACATCCTGGATTGATTTACCAGTACACATTATCACAGGTCTTACTGCTATTCACATACACAATTTTCCTCGTCAGTAATTACATACACAAATGAGGGAACACAAATTAACTATCTTTACTACAACTTCTGAATGAAATGTACACCGGCGTACGAGGTTATATCAAATACTTCGCCGTTACTCAGTTTTAAGGCGAACATGCAAGATTTAGTATTCTGGTTTCTTGCGCTGACCTTTCTAGTTCCTGTCTCCCCACTTCAGTTTTATGCAAATTTGGGTTACCTTCACAGCTGGCCAAGCCCCTGGCTTACGGACCGCGCCGCTGCGTTGTCAGTGACCCTGACCTCAATCCCGCCGTGCCGCCGCTCGCGTTCCTGCCACTTAGCCTGTTTCGGTGCCGCTCCGAAGGCCACCCGGTCTTCTTTGCGCCCGCCACCAGATCCAGGGACCAGTCTTCTTTGCGCCCGCCACCAGATCCACGTCTCGTCTTAATTTCGCCCGCCTTTCTTGCGACAGGCGTACGCTTATTGCCCAGTCTCTCTGCGTGTGCTAGCTAACGTGTCGTTTCACTAATGCTTTATAAAACTCGCACAGTTCCACAGTCGCGGCCACTTTTCTGCTCCGTCCTAAATTTTCACAGTTTTTTCAACCGTCTCATACAGTGTTCTACTTAAATCACGCAGCCTCGTTACTATATCACTTCTCCACTTCCTAACGCCTCAATAACTTCTACGGCTTCTTCCAACAACTACCCGCTATCTTACTCGACCTCTCACCTCGGCGTCTCCCCAGGAAGGGCCTTTTATTCGCTGCTTCGCCGTTTAAATGGTGACGTGACGTCACGGTGCACCTGCCGCGCTGCCCATAATGCACACCATAAGTACACCGCCGCCGCGCTTCAGGCCGCAACTAATAAGTAGCGCCTTTTGCGATCTGTAATCGGCTTTCTGGTATTCCTTCGATTTTCACATCTCCGCCGATGCTGCGATGATGCGACGTTGTGGGGTTTGTGGCGATGCCTCAAACGTTGGTTAATTTCTGAGATCTTAATTGCTAACATTATCATAGTCTGCTGACATTCTAGAGTATTAGTTTAATTGTATGATTGTATTGTTACTTCCGAAGGTATGATAAAGTTAATTTTTCATGGACTTTTTGAGATTGATTTTAATATGTAGTTCTTAATTCCTTGTTATAAATTGTAATAGGCATGAAGGTTTTCCCAAAAGTGCTAAATTATGTTTTTAATGTTCTG
Organism: Teleogryllus oceanicus; assembly: GCA_964035755.1. Taxonomy (NCBI): domain Eukaryota; kingdom Metazoa; phylum Arthropoda; class Insecta; order Orthoptera; family Gryllidae; genus Teleogryllus; species Teleogryllus oceanicus. The sequence goes on from CAXIVR010001339.1 coordinate 9,953, forward strand.
CAAATGCAGTTTCTGTATAGCTTTTTAATATTAAGATTTCTACTTTCAGCATTTTATTATTATTATTATTATTATTATTATTATTATTATTATTATTATTATTATTAAGGGGGAGTGGTTTGAGCCACCTATTCGGGCAATATCGTCTGAATTAAGAGCAAATTGAAATTTTTAGTTATTACGATATCTAGTATATTCGGCACACTGTTGCTGATTCATAAATATTGCGTTGGATATTTGGTGTCTAAAATATTTATATCTCTGAACACCCAGTAAGTCAATTATTTGATACATTGATGGGTAGTAGTATTGCATCCCCATGTTCGTTTTTTTTTCTATTTAAATCGCCAGCTAGGAGTATTTTTGGTATTGGTTTGAACAATTTTGTTATAATACCTTTATAATGGAAATTTATTTTATTTTGTCGTTTATAGGCTGTAAATATTCCGTAATTATTGTTTCCTATGCATATTGTTATTGCTAATGTTTCCAGTTCTGGGCGGTTTACGAATGATGAATGATTGTGATTATGAATTGAATTGATTGACGCTATACATATTTTAAAGCAACGTATCAGATTCTTTTTATATATTCTTAATCACGGAATTTGAATTTTTCATTAAGTACTACATCCGTTCGTCTACTCGATTACATGACGCCTCGAGAATTTGAGTTCTTGCCGCAATCCACTAGCTTTCCTTCGTCATAGGTCGGGTATAGGGCACTGAGCGACCTACCACACCAAAACATTCACGCATCAGTAAACATACCGAATCATAAATATTCGAGTTGTGATAATGGAACTGCGAGAAAAATCGTCTGCGAACTTTTTTCTGTCGCTCTTCATGATCACTGACGATGTGTTAATACCTAATCTTACTTACTACGTAATACTTAATCGCTAATGCTTACGCAATAAAGACCAAGTATTGTCCTGTTGGGTGAAGAAACTGTTAATGTTCGGCAGGAAAACTTATTGTTAGGCACTGGTGATGGATAAATCCTGTCCTTATGTGCAGTAAATTACTTCCTCTATCTCGTTATGTAGTCAGAATCCATGTTTTGTGGTCTTTAATAACGATACAATCGATTGACGGTAAAACGTCCACCTGTTCGTGGGGCAGAATTGCAATATTCCATATTAGTAACTGTTTCTAATAATGTCAGAACGCATGTGATGTTGTAATATCACTAGTTGCTTTTTCAATGTCCGGAAAGAAAAGACTGGCATGGCTGTTCGTCACCTGCTGGGCGTGCCTCGGTCTAACGCTTGAGTGACACTGGTCTGCTGGTTGTTGTCAGTCCGACGGAAGTGTAAGGCAGTACGCGTGTTTTACCTATGTAATTAGCTCCAATATTAAATGTGAAAGAAACTAAAACAACGTTGTTTCGAGCAGCCTCAGAAAGCTATATTTAGGGTATAGGAGCAAATAATAATAGCATTTAAATTTTACGCGGTATAGATCAAGGAAACTGAACGAAAACTCGATGAAAGTGGGAATCCAATATCCAGAAGTTTAAAAAGAGTATGTCGGAGTAATACAGACACATGTATTAGATAGTTAACAGTATAAAATAATTCCTCAAAATACAAATATATCACTAACATGGTTATTAAATAAATGATACGATCATTTTTCGTTAGACTCAATTCGAAAAGTATTAGACAGAACATACGTTCTTGCATTATTTCTAAACTTTGGAATATTTTAAAAATTCAAAAACTTTTACGAAAATGTGATATGCCTTTTACGAAAACGGCCCCTTTTAATCACTCATTGAGAAAATGTTTTGGCATTTTTTTATTTTTTTAGAACAAATGTTATAGAAGATATATTGTTTTTGCAATATTCCAAAATACGTATGCTAAATGGAGACAGCACTACTATTTTTACCATCATTTACGACGAGAAAATTTAACAACATATTTGGAGCAGTTTAAAAGACAATTGTTTAATAATATCTTTCACGCAAAATTAGCAAAAACTACTCATATTTTCGAAAATATCTATGTCATTTTACTTCAAGATATATCTTTAAACATAAGATGTTATTAAGGGAAAAGTTTCTATCTTTATTCAGATAGATGGGGGAATACCAGTTTTAAAAAAATCGTGTGAACTATGTGAATCGTGTGAAAGTCGTGAGCGTTGACCACTCACGGAAGTGAGACCGATGAACGGACGGAAGTTTTACCGTCAATAGATTTTTCAGTATCAAAGCTTCACAAAACATGGATTCTAACTTGTTCGAGAAAGTACTTTATTACATATAGGTATAATATGTTTCCGCATTTTTCTTAGCAGGGCTCCGCTATTCGAGATTTTGTGTCGAAAAGTCTTTTTCCGGCGAACGATGACAATAGTTTCTTCTTACGAAGTACGGCGAGAAAGTAAAAATAACCTTTTTTAAAAGAAATGTTATTTGTCTTTGGAACATTGTATGTTATTTCAACATTTATAATCATCATTTAAATCGTTAAAAAAATAGTTCACTAATACTGCATGAAAGTAAATAAACATACATACAAAAGGAACCAAATAAATAATTCGCTTGTAATAATAGCACTGGAAAGTTTTCTGTTAGGTCAAGGAGCGAATTACATGTTTTTTTCCTATAAAACCCGATAAAGTAGTGCTCTCCAAGATTTAATTGTATCTACTAGAATATCAGCAAATGGTGTCTTAATTGGTTTGAATTGAATGTGTACACATCATTTTGTATTTTTTTAATGTTTCGTTCCAGAAACGGCTGTACATAGATCGGTTTGTCCCATGCCGTTGCAAGTCATTCCCTTTAGTCGACCAGCCTTGCCTCTGCATTCTTTCAAGAGCGTTCAAGTGTCAATCAAATTCTCGTTATCCTCATGGAATATTGCAGGTTTTCCGACTAGGGCTGACTTACCCTCTAGTAATATTTTCCTATTGCACAAGGGGAGCGTGACCTCTGGCAGATCAGTCGGGACGGGCAGCGCCTGCCGCCGCCGCCGCCCCGTCGCCCCCGCGAACCGGCGCAGAGCAGGCGAACAGGCGCGCGGGCGTCCCAGTGGAGGGGTGGGGTGGGTGGTAGTGGGAGGGTGAGGGGGGGGGGGGCAGGGGCGTGTGCGCCCGCATGCTGCGCCAAGTTGATTGCAGCGTCGAACGTGACAATTTGGAGGACGCGGCACGGGACGGAACGGGGCGGCGTTGAGGGGCTGCAGGCCGCGCGGCCGTTACGAGGATGCGTCGTCGGCTTTTTCGGGAGCGCTGGCGCAGGCGCGACGCCGCCTTCGCCCCGCCCCGCCCCGCCCCGCCCCGCCCCGCCCCCGCCCCGCCCCCCCCCCCCGCCCCGCCCCCGCCCCCGCCCCTGCCCCCGCCTCCCCTCCCCTCCTCCTCTACCCCATACCCCCTTCTCACTCACGACGAGGTGATGGTGTTTGGGGAAGAGACAAATTGAAATTGCTTCTTGAATGACTTGATAGCATGTTTAGAGTTGTGCGGCGTTATCAAGAGCACAGCAAACGCTTCTTTCGCTCTTTCATGCAATCATATGACTCGTTTCGTCGCTGATGACCATTTAATCTCTCACTTAATATTGTATATCAAGTGTTCACTGGAAACAAGCTTCGTTTATTACCATAGACGAGTAATAACGTTATTACTCTTGAAGCTGCCTGACCTACTGACTTCCATTCTTTGTTTGCCTTTGTTGATGTAGTTTATCTCTTCTTTATTATTCTTTGAATAAATAACAAACCCTTGAATACAGAAACCGTTTCATTTAAAACGTTTTCCAACGTTTGCACAACGAGGGAACACTGGACTCGTTTAACATCGTTTTGGTAACGTACGTGGAGGTTCGCGATGCGCCGTTCATTGTATGGCCCCTCGCGCACGCGCCCCGTCTCACGGAGGCAGTTCCGGGTGCGCTCTGCGGTCCTCAGATTAACTGACCGTTACATTTAATCCCGGTGAATAAGCTGATAATTCACAAATCCTTATTTTTACAGGGGAACAAGAAACAACTTTCAACTGAAGTAAATCAAGAATTAAAGATATTGAAAAGAATGTGATATTAAAACGGAATTACTTGTGTGTAGATTTTGTCTGAATATCATTAATCGCTGATTTACAACATTAGATGAAGGTTGATTTTTGTTCTGCTGTAAAATTAAGTTTTTTTGACTTATGAGCTTATTCACCAGGGGTCAAAGATATAAGTGGTCACATTTCATTGAATTAATCACTTACTATTACAACAGTTTATTTCACCGTCTTGTTTCAACAGAATGTTTTTTATCTATTGCCCGTCTTTTGAACTCTAAGACAGTAAGATATATCCCCCCTTCATAAATCATTTAAAAATTTTTCGAATTGTTTCATCACTAGTTTTACAGACTAATTTTCAATCCCGCATTATCATTTTTTCGTTGTTATTTTTCGTTTCGTTTGTGCTTAGTATCAATGTTCATCAGTGCCTGTAGCCTGGAACGTTTCGTCATTGTCGTAGCCAGTCGAATTGTTTTACTACGGTACGTGAAGTGAAGACGGTTAAGCAGCTCGAGACAATACACCTTCCTGGATGGGCGACTGTGTTTTGGAACCTCGGGGATTTAACGGCGCCGATCCCCTGGGCGAAGGAATGTAAACCAAAGACTGACTATGACTAGATTAACGGAGGGTTACTCCACGCCCCAGTACATGGTTGTATAGAATGTTGTTGCGAGTAACCCAACAGAACTTAAAAAAAACGTAATAATGAGGGAGATCGCGGTCCCTCTATGCAGATTCCTGAAATGATTGATTTTTTAAACAGCAGCGAGTTTGTAGCCGCTGCCGCAATATAATTTGTTGTACCACTGTTCTAATCGGTGACATACATAGTAGTTTCTCTGATGGCCACCATGGCCAGACATTCCCAACATATACTTCGGTTTTTATAACATGGCGCGTGAGGGCATGTCTTCACAATGGAATATGGCACGGCTTTTCGCGTCTTTCTCAGTCGTGCCGCTTGATGTCGCTTGATCCGTAGCACTGCTTGATACGGTCGCAATTATGTGACATCTAGCGGCACTGCCTGGAACGACGCAAAAATCCGTGCCATATTCCATCGCGAAGACAGGCCCTCACGCGCCATGTTATAAAAACCGAAGTAAAACCAGCCAATGGTCGGAAGAACTCTCTACGCAATGAGCGACGGGGCGCGGCCGATTTTTCGATGTCGTCGGTGGTGCGTCGTTCGATGTCTTGGCGTCGTTCGGTGTCGATGGCGTCGTTCGCTGTCTTCGTGGTCGTCGGTGGTGTAACGGTTAGCGTAGCAGACTGTTATACCCAAGTTCTCGGGTCCAAGCCCAATATGCCGTAGATTTTTAAGGGCGAAAAATCCTTCGTACGCCCTCCTTCGGAGGAGAGGTAAATCCTGCTGTCCCATGTTAGTAGATTTACTGCATGTAAAAGATCCTCAAGCGTAAATAAAGCCTCTGAGCGAAATTGAAATTGCCTGTTCGTCGCCCAAGTGATACCTCCTTTCTCCCCTAGTTGGCGAAAGAAGCGTAGGGAAATTTGCGTGCTCACACGGAAGAGCAGACCTCATCGCCTGAGTCTCGCCACGTAAAATAAGACTTTAATTTCAATTCAATTCTTCATAAAACATTTATTCAAATTGTAATGGAGTGTAACCCGGTGGCAGTTATTTCTCATTCCGATGGCACCTTCTCTCCCTTCCTGTCCATCATCAAATTCTTCGGACCGAAACCTCCGCGTCGGAGATCCGGAAGCAGCTAACAAGCTGGCGAAATGTCATAGCCGAAAAATAAAGATGAAGATTAAAAATATAACATAATACTAATATCAACAATAAATAACAATATTAATGCATTAATCTCTTAAGAGTGTTCTAATAAATACCACCGCTACTTTGCGGAATTTGTCATACGGTTCTTCGCGTCCAGAATATTATTCAATATTTTCAGGTGTTTCACCTTTATTAACACCCCTCTACTCGTGTGTTGATTTTACCCTGCCTCTTGACACTTTCAGTGGTTGCTTTAAAAGTATCGCTTCCAGAAATATTATATATTTTATACCTTCCCTTTAGAGATCCAGGAACAGATCTGTCACAACACTTGGCGTCACCCGATTCGCGGCTGTTGAGAGCGCTTCCTGGAATCGGGCGACAGCCGTTCTGGGGTCGTGGCGCAATTTCAGCTCTACGTTTCCTCCCTCGCATCGTTTCCTTCACTTTGTTCAAAGTCGAGTGAACTTCATTTGATTAATCTGAATAATCCAAAACGTGCGCGACAATCGCAAAGTGGTTGATTTGCTGATCCTACGAGGCGTAAATTTGAATGGCAATGTAGTAAGTGGAGAGTTGTCAGGGAGCGAAAATATGATGGAAAACCTTGATTCCAACACTGGAAGAGAATATCAAGGACGATATATGCATAAGTCTTTGCATTTGGAATGTCCCAGCGATTTGTGTAAAAAAACAAGCGTCAAAATGCGTCTTATTCAATCATTCAAATTGATCTAAATGTCAATTGTTCGTTTATTATACTGTAGATCGCAAAAAAATATTTTTCATTATATTTCAAATGTAGTTTTCCCGTAATTTTATATCTAACTCAATATTTTCGGCTGAATTAGTCATACAGCATCTGTCCTTCCATGAGTTACTCCATGGCATTTGACTTCATCGTTGTTGGCGGCATGAGTACCTTCCTATATATAGCTGATCAGAAAACGCTCCGTCAAAAGCCCAATTACGCAGTTATAAATGAAATTAAAATACGCATTGAAGATTAAAATTATGATATAAAAATATAAAACATATTTGTATAATTAAAATTCAATAGAGGAAATTATAGTTGAATTGCTCACTGCAGGAAGGCAACTAGGCCATATTTCCCAAATTTACAGGAGACACAAAAACCTTCATAAAACCGGTTTTATGTAAATGAATTTGAGGCGTTGTTTCGTCGTATGTATTTATTTTGGCATAAAGCTTTTTCGGCCGCATTGCGATCATCTTCAGTGCTACAAATAATAAATAATAATAATAATAATAATAATAATACCAATAATACTCCAAATCAAATATAGGATATTATTATAAATGAAATTAGAATTTTAGTGAAATGGAAAATTTGGAGTATATATACATAATTTTGAATAGAGTACTAATAAAAGAAGAAAATTAAATGTAATACAAATGATGTAGACAAATAAATTTAAATTTAAATTTAAATTTAAGTAAATTGAGATGAGCAAACTGACATACCTATTCTGAGGCGTCTCGGGCTTCGGTTTATCCAAGACAGCGACGGTGAATGGCATTGCCCCTATTTAAGGACAGCTCTAATGGAGAGGAGAGACCGCATGGGTTTTTCTGGGAAATGCCATTAGGGAAGGCCAGCCGGGTAGCGGAAAAAGGCGCGCAGATCGGTTAAGGAATATAATAAATTATTTAAAATTAAATTTATTTGTCTACGTCATTTGTATTTCATTTAATTTTCTCCTTTTATTAGTACTCTCTATTCAAAATTATGTTTATATATACTCCAAATTTTCTATTTCACTAAAATTCTAATTCCCTTGATAATAATATCCTTTATTTGATTATATTATTATTATTATTATTATTATTATTATTTGCAGCACTGAAGATGATCGCAATGCGGCCGAAAAAGCTTTATGCCAAAATAAATATATATGACGAAACAATGCTTCAAATTCATTTACATGATGCAAATGTCGTTAACGCCGCACCATTTCCTACCAACAAAACCGGCTTTATGCATTTTTCTGCTTACACTTTTTTAGCTAATTATAAATATACTTATTTAATTCTACGAATAAAAATCTTTTATGACTGAAGGTGAAGGAGAGGGGGATTTATTTTCGGATTTGGACAAGTTGCCTTTTTACAGTAAACGAATTTCCAAATGATTTATTGGGCTAAATTACTTTTCATAACAAATATAACTTTAAATAAAAATTGTTTTATTGTAATGAACATTCTTTGTTAAACGTTTTTGAAAAAAATTACATTTTGAATTTTCTAAATGCTCAGTAATCATCATCTTCATAAGATGTCATTGTTATGGGCCATCATGTGATTGAATGGCAAAGCTGCATCTTGTCCTCAGGGATATAGACCAATGTTTTCTTGTGGTTATCCGTTCTTTGATGTTTATAGGCAGTAGAGTTCATAAGCTTTCTTTGAAGGCAGATCTAAAGGTTTTAATGACTTTCGCAGCATAAGAGAGCCCAGCATCAAGCCACCGATACGCAAGTTGCACTGAACACTATTCGGTGTTTCAGCTGAGAATATCAATTCATGATCTTTTGAAAAAGCCGTCGTTCAGACAGGTTTTCTTGCAGAATTTTGATCATTTTCTGTACAACGTTTACTACATATCGTTTACTGCACACAGGGTTCATGTCACGGACTAGTTCCCTATCTGCAGTAAAAGAAGAATTGACAGCTTTTCTAAATTTGTCCTGTCGTGCGGCCAAGGTTCTTTTCTGCATTAAATAATGCATTGACACGCCGAAACCCTTCCCGCCAATAAAAGAATCTGAAAAGTTGGACTAGTTGCCTTTCTGCAATTAGCGATTCAGTTATTAATGATATTAATTTGATATGAACATGATAATGAAGCCATGGGAGTCTCATTATCGTGTTATTCAAACTTTTATCTCCGACGATTATAAGTAATTTATTTAATATTAATCTAGATATCTGCATTGCTTAATATATCGAAGACAAGTTGCTGTGCGCGCATTGGGATTATTTCATTCTATGTTATTGTTTCATTTGTTAACATTGTTACCAATGTTTAATGTTGGATACAATTGAAATACAAGTTTTAATTGAAATCTCTAATGTAAATGGACCTGCCGCATATTTTCAAGTAAGCAAAGAAAATACTATATAAGGTAAAAAGTTTACATTCCAGAATTAAATGTAATAGTACAAAAATAAGCGAAAAATAATTCATTTCATACCGATTGTAATGTCATATATTTTTTTTACAAATACGAAAACAAGGCGTATTTATTGAGCACAATTAACACTAGGTCTCAATTTCTTAATTATGTAATAAAAACGCCAATGCTAAACAAAATTGTGTCGTTATTGTTTCTCTTGCGTGAAAGTCTTCAAGCCATTAGGCACAATTTATTAGGAAACAGTTGATGTAAGTCACCTGACCTGAGAATTGGTCGAGGCAATCGGCGGCCAAACGACGTCACTCACTGCAAATCAGCCTATTCAACACCTTGCCCTATCGCCGCACAAGGGCAGAGTTTTCAATAATTTGAAATGCATTATTCGTTATCATTTACATACGTTATACCCCATATACTTGTAAAATGAGGGAAAACTAATGAATTATAACATTTTTGGGCAAAAGAAAAATGCCGATTATTGTAATTTAGTATATGCATAAAAATGACAAAAATAATATTCTAATTGTCTTCAATGTTCATCACTGGCGTATGAAAGAGACATAACATGTAGCGGCGAATTCTCTGATACACCCTGTATACCGGCGTTATACCTAATAATTTGAAATATATAAGAAATGTTTAATTAGTATGGTAATCCCCTATAAAGTTATTCTGAAATACCCTAAAAAAGTGTACGTCTTTACAACAGATGCGAAAAACCACTGTTTTACTCTTTGGAGTCAGTGAGACTTCCTAATCTGTCTGCGCTATGAAGTACGTTATCTCGTACGTTAGAGGGAGACGTTTCAAACAGTTATCAATTCTGTCCAGAGAATTCGCTAGCGCAGGGAAGTCACCGCATGCCGCATGCCATGCGATAAACTTCGGCTTCTCGTGTTTCAAGGGCGGGGAGAGTGGAGTTACGTTTCCGTTCTGTCAAGGTTTTATGAAAATGACGTGTGTTAATGATCCAGAAGCTAGTGGTTTGTGTGATTGTGTTACAGAATAATTATTAAGGACTGAATTTCAGAGTATTGGATATTTGTGCATTGTCCCTGTTACATTCTGAATTTAGTAGTGCAGCAGGCAGCAATGTGCATTAACAAGTGTAGACTTTTCAAAGTCTGTCTAGGCTCTCTAGTTTCTTTTCACATTCAACGAAGAGAATAGAAGCTTTACGTTGTTTTATGAGCAGAAAGCTATTCAAACCGGCACCAACACGCTGGAACTTCAACTCCCGACTCGTGAACACTGAACAAGATCAACGGGAAAATTTTACATTATTCTTTGAGCATTTGACAGACTCAAAAATCAATACTGATTGGGAACCGTCAACATTGCTAAAGGCACAAGGGAGTCTTTACTTTTAGAGCCAATTGGATTCTGTCTCCCTCCATGAAACAGTCTCAATAATTTATGGACATACCGACCTTCTTTTCAATATATTACAAGACAATTCTATTGATATTGGATACTGCTATTCTAAAGTGATACAAACTATGGAATGTTTAGAGGAACTCAGAAGAGGTTTCCAAAGCATATGGCAAAATGTTTCTTCTAAGGTGATAAATAAACTTGGACAAAAGAAAAGGAAAACTAGCGAACCAAATGAAGTCACGTTCATAATAATTTTCAATGAGGTTTTGGACAATATAATCAATCAGATAAGAAATAGATTTTCAGTTTTGAAAGTTTTAGTTACATTACCCATCTTGATGCCTTAAAATTTATGGACTACAAAACATCTTTCCCTGATACTTTTTCAACGGTTTTGAAATCCTAAGGTTCCAGCTTTGATTCAATACTTCTGAAAAATGAATTGAGTGTTATGTACTTGTTTCGAGATCGAGATTTTTAAGGAAATCTGTTACTCAGATTGTAAAGACCTAAGCGAGAGAGACTTGACGTGCGCCATGCCGGAAGTGTACAAATTGGCGTGTCTACGTTCATCTGTACCAACAAGCACAATTTCAATTGAACGGCATTCAAACACCTTCAATAGAGTGAAATCTCACTACAGATCAACCATGGACCAAGAAAGACTATCTTCGCGGTCAATGATGGCGATTGAAATGTATTTACTTCGTGAACTGCGTTAAGACGGTGATAAACATTTTACACAAGCTGATTTAGAGCGATTTTTGAAGAAATGTCGACGAATAAAGCTCACTTTTCATTCAAGTCGGTGAGTACTCGGTTTCACTTTGAAGGAAAACTATGGCAGAGGTAGTTTCCAGAAGGTGCGGTATACATAAAATGTTCAGGATTCGCCACTGATAACATGCAATTCTTTTAATTAACAGAGCCTTCCTTCCCTTTCCCTTACCTTCCTGGAAGAATATCTAGGACGGTGAAATACCAAAGTCGGAGGTCGGGGTAATCAACTTGTTTTATGAAACACGAGTGAAATGTTTGCATTGCGACTGAAACGATGACCGAGCTAGCTCTTGGTTTGTAAAGATAGAGAATGTCAAATTCAAATCAAATGGCAGCCTAGGTCTAGAACTAGACAAAAACATGGAATTGAAGGCAGGTTAACGGGGCTTGGTCAGTAGAAATACAAATGATTTACAACATATATGTTTGCCGACGTTTCGGAAAATATATTTCCATCCTCAGGGCTGTATAATATAAGGAGCAAAACACAGTTACAATAAGGCTAGAAAACACGTGTCGGATACAATTACAATACAATTACACTGGCTACAGTTGAACACATTTCAAAATTTTGTTAACAAGAAATACATACCTTTCAACCACCAACAAAGTGTATACATAATTAAATAACGTGCTGCATCTTCTTGAATATTAGGCACCTCACAGGAAGTGAGGAACATACAAACATCCTCACAAAATAAAAAGATAGGTGTTTAAAACCCATCAATACTCTTTTCTTTTCCTGAAACATAGTATCAAATACATGTTTGTGCATGGCGGTCTTGTCTTGCGGAGCGCAGTTCGCCGGATTGGAGCCTCCGGCATTTGGCGACCGACCGACTGAGAGTCAGCAGTCTCGGCCGGGAGCCTGCACCCGGTTGCCACGGGCGGTCGAGCGCATGGTCTCGAGAGAAAGAGGGGCAAGCGAGCTAGGGCCGGTAAAATTGCAGAGAGTGCAGACCTCTACTGCATACACGATTTGGCAGACAATAACAAAAAGTAGGAAAAAAATTGGTGGTGAGATTAACAATCCCGAACTTTCCAATGGAAATACCAACGAAATTTATTGTATTAACAAAACGTTTGATTTGACCTTCGCTCGTGCTAATGTAAAATGTTCTTCAAGTGTTAATCACAATAAGTGATTTTGCTAAAGAAAAATACTGTAAAAATGTTACGTTTAATCTTAATAAGAAGTAATTGGATTCTAATTAATTTTATAAGAAATACATTTATCATCAAACAACGCTTTCTTTGCACACAAAAAATAAAGCAAATAGTAGTATTATGAACACTATCACAACACTAGTTGCATTATGAATCTCCTTAAACGATTTTGATTACGCCCTCACATCACATCGCATCGATAAAAGGTGTTTTAAGTTTGGCGTATGAAAGCAGAGGATTTCAGTCGTTTTCTGTA
>CAXIVR010001340.1:0-28750 GCA_964035755.1 Teleogryllus oceanicus
CCGAAAAATTTGAGAATTCCGGGGGAATTTGATAAAAAAAACCCCAATTTTAAAGAATGGTTTCAAATTTCGCTTCAACTAAATAGATAGACAGATAGTTTCTTCAATTTGAAAAAATCCTACAGGGTTTTTAGCACTAAGTATGTTCACAGACGGACAGACGGCGGGCGTTTCGCTTTCAATTGAGTTTTCGGCATTAAGGATCAACAAATAGGTTCTGCTAATCACGTATTAGAGGGACTTTTCTCTTAATTATCAACTGCATTATCCACTTTTTTTATCAAGTTCAAATGAATTTTTCTCCCAAAACCCGCCGTTTTTCATGCGCATTCATAACCTCTCATTACGTATATTACTCCTTATATACGTGGTATAAGAAAGTAAAAGTTATATTTCATTTAAATCTTCGCCTATTTATAAAAATTCGTAGAACTATTTCAACATGCTCCCCAAACGTCTCAGGTCCCCCCAAGACGTTCAGGTCAGGTGCATTGGCAGAAACCACGAGTGGGTCATGGTCCTTTAAAAAAAATTGATAATGTCTTTTATTATCTGGATGATTCTGTAATATTGTTGTTCTTGATGAACTGTGTCTTTTAGGGTGTTGCTGGTGCTGTTCCCAGTTGTAGTCGAAGAATCCTGGTTGTCAGTTCTGTTCCATAGTATCCGAGGTTCTGCCGTCGGAGTCCGGAAGGATTCGGGGAGAAGTCTGGTGGGGGCTGGTTGGTCGATTACAATTCTGTCTCTTAGTCTGGCGATTGCTTGTAGTCGGGGAGTTGTTGGGAGTTGGAAAGCTGCTGGGCCTTTTTTCAGGCTCTGCTACCGATTTTTCTCATTTCCCACCAGTTGCCCTGGCAAGGCGGAATTTATTCATTGATTGGGACTGGGAATTGATTCATTGATTCATTGACTGCTACCGAGGCTGCGTGTCGAAATTTATTATTGGCGGGTACGCGAACCGATTGGCCGCAGCGGCGACCGTGGGAGAAGGACAGGCGACCCGCGATTGGCGGAGGGATAGGAGCGATAACGAGACCAGATAATGTGAGGGGAGGTAGGACGGAAGGGAAGAGGATAGAGAACTAAACAAATCATATCTAAAATGAATCTGCGTCCTCGGGGACGGGAGAAAGCCAAAGCGGATCAAAGCGGTCACGTCATTGGCCGTCTGCGGGGGTCTCCACGGGGCGCTACGCATTGGCGGACAGCGGCCGTCCAGGTGTTGATGAGGCGGGTCCATCGTCTCTGTTGACGTCTGCGGCCCCCCTGAGATTTCTAGAGCCTCCTGATCCAGGCCACCAGGTCTTCTGAATATTGTGCGGTTTCGTGGTAGTTGACGAGATGACCCGTTTCGGGGGGTGGGGGGCTAGCGGAGCGCGCGGTGATTATTTTCTGCTGCGAGCGGCTACCCCGTTAGGCGCTCATCACTGGTCTTTGGGTGAAGTTTGTCTTGAGGGGGCGTGGGACATGCCCCCGGCGCGGTGCGACCGCAGGCCCTCTGCTGTGCGGTGGATGTTATGGTGCGTCGCCGCTGGGCGGCAGGCGCGGTTGCAGCAATCGCAAGGTTTCTTTGATTAAAGTGAAGAAATTTTTGTTTTAAAAATGATTGAAGAGGGATGTGGAATGTTTTTACAGACCTACTCCGCTGGACTTGAATTAATATTTTATGGTGGTCTTAGAAATCGGACGTCGTTGGATGTGTTTGTAGCGGGTAGGTTTTTAAGTATTGGGGTATTTATCGAGGGCCCAGAGTGGAGTCTGTGAAGCTTTCTTTTTCCTTTTTGCGGTCGTATATATGTCTTTATTTCGTCATTTGTGATTGTCGGATTGTGCAGAAAAGGGCTCGGGTCCTGGCCCGGTGGCGATGCGTGAATCATTTCGCGGGTTCAGGCGTTTTAAATTGAGTTTTTGCTGCTGCGGCAGGCGATGCATCCGTATGTTCCGGCCTCGAATGCAGGTGTTGTGGATCTTTTCGTCTTGTCGCGAGCGTCCGTTCGTAATGGGTGCGAGGCGCGATTCTGCTCCATCTGTTTGCTGCGTCTCGCAAGCAGCCCAGGTGATTTTTTCGTCGAGGATGGCGCCGAGATAAGTTATGGGGCACCACGGTATTCTCGATCCGTTTATTTCTAACGGGAGGGCTTTTCTTTCCGGCTCCACGTAAAATCGATGGCTGGCATTTGCTGGCATTTAGGTGAGCCTTTAGCACCACGTTGTGAGTCCGTTTGCGGCTGTTTGTAGTCGTTTTTGGGCGCAGGCGCTCGTGCTTGGCAGTGAAGGCTCTGTCGTCGGCGTAGGGTATTCTGTCACTTTTGGGAAAAGGTGGAAGGTCATAAGGAAGAAAGTGAAGAATGCGGAGAGTACTGCTCCTTGTGGGACTCCGGCGAAATGTTGCGTGGAGAGGAGAATTGTGATAAGTGACGAATTTGGAAAGTTCTATTTTTTAGGTAGCTGGTTGAAGAAGGTGAAGATGTTGTGGAGAAGTTTTTGCAATTTTTTGGGTAGATGAGCGGTGGTTGACTTTGTCAAGCGGGAGTGAGGGCGAAAAATTGCAGGAGAGTTCGAGTACTACGTTGAAGTTACCTCCATAGCTAGGAGAAAACTTTTGAGATGAAGAGCGGGCCTTTTTGGGAACCCAGATTGGTGTGATTGGTTCTGAGAGGTTGCGTCTAGGTGGTGAATTTTGGAGTAGTAGTCTTTCGAAGATTTTGAAGTTTGTGATAGTAAGCTAATGGGCCTGTAATTTCCGGATCTCGTGGTTCTTTCCCGGTTTGCTTAGTAGAATGACCGTGGCGTGCTTCCGCGTCGGAAAGTACATAGTCGGAGGGCTTCGTTGAGTATCTGAAGGAGCTGCGATCGCTGCGTGGTAGGTTCGACATTTCTGCGTTATTTTTCTGGTCCTTGCTTTTTGGGGTTTTGTTTTGATTTGCTTTTAGTTCGTCTTTGAATGTCGGTTTAGAGTTTCGGGCTATCGAGATTTACCTAGTTACGTCGTTCAGTTCCAGCGGTCGAGTTTCGTTTGCCTGTACGTAGTTTCGTTTCGTAAATGTAACTTAGTCGGTCGCGTGAATTTTTATGTATTGTCTCTAGAAAATTTCAATTTCCTGGCTGGGTCGTAGGTTTCTTTTTCTTATGGTGTCTCGAGGCGGTCCGGGGTGTTGGAGTTCTGTAATTCTTTTGTACTTTTCCATATGTCATGGGGGTCTTTTATTCGGGGTTTTTAAATTTTCCATTGGTCGGCTCTTTAAATTTTAATAATCGAAACTGTTCGTCTTTTGGAAGTGTGCTTTGTCATTTGGGTCGCGAGTGGGGTAGTAGCGTCGTTGGGCTGTCGTCTGTCCTGAATTTTGATTGTATTTCGGTCGGAAGAGCGTCTCTGTTTTTTTTGGTCTTGTCTGTCGGTGATTTGTTTGGAGTAGCGTAATTGGTGATTAAATCGGTCTAGTGCTGTGTCGATCTCGTTTGTCGTAGTTAGGAGGGGCTAAGGCGGACTTCTGGATATTGGGGTTAAAACGGTCTCCGCTATCGCTCCTGCCTCCGCCAATCGCGGGTCGCCGCCCCTTTTCCCATTGGCCGCCGTTGGGGTATCGATTGCGCACCGTCCCAAAATATTGCAACACGCTAGCCCTCGGTACATGACGAACAGATAGGTCGCCGGGCGCCGAGGAGACGGACGCACCGAGAGCGCTCCGCCCGCCGAGGATTTCTGCCGCCGCGGGAAAACAGCTTTAAGGGCTAAGAGCAAAGCCCAGCTTGCCCTTCAAACTCTTTGAGCTTTATAAGGCGATATGTCGTCGCGGCGAGCTCTGCCGCGTCGGCACAGTTCGCCACCCGTCTGCGGGGGTGGGAATGGTGCGCGTGGAAGGCCAGCGGGCCACGACCGATTGAGGGGCCGTCAAACGGCGGGCGGTTCCTCATCCACTGGGGTTCATTTTCGTCGAAGACTCCTTCTGCCACAGGAGGAGACCACAGAGCGGATGCAGGGCGCAGGGCCCTCCACGTCGGCCCCCGCGCGCCCCCGCTTCCTGACGCGGGGCCGCCGCACCGAACGCCGCCGCCGGGACCCGCCGCCGGCCGCCGCCGCGACCGCCACCGACGCCGACGCCGCCCCCGGGGCAGCAGCAGCAGCAGCAGAAGAGGAGGACGGGTTCACCTCGTCTCCGCCGACGCCACCCCATCTTCTCTACGGGTTGCGGACATCTTCGGTCTCCTTGCACGCAGCCAGCAGCGACGCGGTCACCGCAGAGTGGCCAGCGACGCCTCAGGTTCGTACGAGACCCTCAGGCGCACCGGAAAGTGCTCGCTGCCCTGGAGGAGAGTCTGTGGGTCCCACACGTACCCCACGGCAAGAGTTCCTGCGGTTTGTTTGCGGGCATACCGCTGGAGCTCTCCATTCAGGCGCTCCATGACAACTTGGAACTTGTTGATTCCAGGTGCGGAAGCTGTATCGTATCTGCAGCCAGCGCGGGACGACGCGGCAGCCATTTCCCCTGGTCGTCGCCCCTGCGGTTCAGAGCGCCACCGGGCGCCCCGGGAGGTGACCGCCATCGTGAGCTCCGCGTTCGCGGGGAGGTGTATCGCACCGCGCGGGCACCAGTCCCAAAATTGCCTGGATTTCGGGCACGTGGCACGTACCGCAAGCGCCGCACGCGCTGAGGAACTGTGGAGCACGACGAAGCGCGGTGCCCGCTGGAGCTAAATTCCGGCGGAGGGCGCCGCAGGGTGAATCACGGCGCAAAGTACAAGGCTGCCCGGGTACAAGCGTCGCTGTTCAGGTAACCAGGTCCAGCTGGCGTCCGAGCGGCGGCAGGGGGATCGCCGGCGGCGTGCTGGCATTCAAGGAGGAGAGCGGCCGACGCGCGGTCGGAGCGTCGCGTTCTCCTCACGGGGCGCGAACCTTCGCACCGCCGCCTCTACGCCTCTGCCGCAGCTCCACCGCAGCCACCGCGGTCTCAGCGCTCGCGACGCGAACGCCAACGCGCCCAGTGGCAGCAGAGACGCCAGGAGCGGACGTACGCGGACGCACTGGTCCCACCCCCCCGCCAACCCCGGGAGCGCGCCGCCGGCCGCCGACGCGGCCGCGAGGAGCGACCGCTCGGGGGGCGAAGGAGGTCGGCGAGGCAATCCCCGTTCCCTCCTCTGTGAGCGAGCAGGAGCGCTGCGCATCGCTCATCGACGATCTCCCCCGGAACGGATCAGCTGCGATCCTGCTGAGTAGCCGGCGACCATCCTCAGTGGTAGTGACACACTTGGCACTCCCGGAGGTGACGGCGACCCGCGCGGAAGCGGCGATGAGGCACGCTCTTCCTCGTCCTCGCCAGCACCTCGTACCTCTGCAACTTAAATAATGGCTGCTTCTCCTTCTTTTTAAATAGCTGCCGTTGCCTTCTGGAATTGCAACGGCATCTGCGCGCAGTGAAGCAGTCAAATTACACAGCTTTCTCGCTCGGCACTATTCTGTCATGATGCTGGGTGAAACAGGGCTAAGCCGCATCTTTCTTTTAATATTCAGGTATATCTGCTACCGGAACAACAGAGGCCGGAACCATAATAGAGCGAAACAACAATACTAATTAGACGCAACATAAATCATTATTTTTAGTTCTTCCCAGCTCAGCACGCCAAAGGCCATCTGTTGTCGTGCAGACGGAGCGCGGGCAGTTGCGCTTGTCTCTCTTACGCTCGTCCCGACCACTCCTGAAACATGCGCCCAACTAGCTGCGTTATTGCTAAACTAGTAAAAGGCGCACTCAACCCCAACAATTGTGGCTGGCGATTATAATGCCAAACACACGGCCTGGGTTCCGCATCACTCCTCGCGGCCGTAAGCTGAAAGCAGTTGCCGACGCAAACGGCTGCGAGATTTTTCTCCCGCCTCCATACCTTTTATCCTAACCAGGACGAATGCCCGATGTTTTAGATTCTCGCTTTGCCCCAAGCTCCACTATTCCTATTCTAACCACTCCAAAGAACTTTCCTCAGACCACTTCCAGTAATCGCAGAGATGAGACGCGGCGGCGCTGCGTTCTTGACCTACGACGCAGATGCCCCAATTGGAAACAACCCAGACCGCTACGAACGAATTCCAGACGCAACTGCTTTTCAGACCCGCAGCAAATAGGAACTGTAGCAGCTAAATTGCCAGCTGTGACCAAAGCCCTCAAGCCGCAGCTGAGAAGCAACGCTCCTCTAAGAAGGACACCATTAACACCTCCTTTTAAACTTAATTTCCAGGAAAAACAGAGCGCGCAGAGTGTGGCGAGTACGCGACCCCTCTGATGGCAGGCTAAATCGATTGAAGCTAAAGTGAAATCGAACTAGCAATCCAATAGAAGTGGGGAAAAAATTTCATCAGGCCTCAAACCCGAGGAAAATTCATTATGGAGAATTTCCGCATGCTTCTTGGAAACAAGTGACGGTGCCGCCCTCCAAATCAGCCCAGGAGAATTCGTGAGTCGAATGAGGCGAAAGCGGAACTCCTTGCACCCCCTCTCCGGCTGAACTGGGTTCTAAAGCATTGATAGAATCTCAGTTTCATTAGAGAGACGCCATAATCCGACGTTGTCGAAGTGCAACAAACGGTAATGGCGGCCTGCCGCGCCGCCGACGAGCCGAGTTTCACTGATGAAACAGAAATTAAATCAACCATTGCAGGCTGAAAACTAAAAAGCTCCGGCCCCGACGGCATCAGTAACGACGTCCCGAAGAAGCTGCCAACAAACCATAGTGTTTCTTGTCCATTTTAATTCATTCTAATGTTTCAGCAATTTCCGAGTCAGTGGGAAGCATGCTCATTACTTTAAATTTTCAAAGCAGGGAAAAATCCTAAACTGCCGAGTCGTATCGCCATCAGCATTAAATACCTCGAAAATTGTGGAAAAACTAATAAAAATACTTTTAAAATATTTCAGATAATTTATTCTGAATAAAGGGGCAGTTTGGCTTGCGCGGTCCACAGCACAACTGGGTTGTGCGAATTACGACCGGTGCGCAATCAACGGGGCCGATTCACAGGCGGGTGTTCCTCGACGTTTCAGCGCATTTGACAAGGTTTGGCACGTCGGTCTCCTTTTCAACTCACACCTTGAACCTTCCCATTCCTTAAAACCTTTTTTCATCTTTCCTGAAACAGAACGTTTCAAGTACGCTCTGAATGTTAAATCTACCCGCCGCGCCATGCCGGGCGGAGTGCCGAGGGCGTGCTGCTCCTCGCTCTTCGGGTTCTATGTGGGGGTGATATTCCTCGCACCCTCAGACGGAACCACTGTACGCCGACGATACGGCTGTAATGCCACGTCGAAAAGATCGAGCTTCCAGAAGTATTTGGATCAACTTCAGATCCGGAGTGGCTGAAGCTGTGGCGGGTCAAAGTCATTGTGGTAAAGCACGGCCGTGCTCTTCACCGCGACAGCGATTCACGCAGCCGAGGCCGCTTGTTCTTTGTGGAACGTAATCAATTGGGCCAAAATGTTGAGTATTTAGGAGTGACATTAGATAGCTCACTCCCTTTCAACCTGCACATAGATAACGTGCGGAAGATTATTTATTTCATAGGCGGGGAAACTGTCAACGACAAACTGCCTCACCTTTATAAAGCAATTATTAGGGCACAAATGGACTGTGCCGCTGGGCATTGCTGCAGAAAAATCATTTAAATAAACTGCAGGTAGTTCAAAATGAATGCCTTGGGCCGCCCTCTGGCCTAAATACAGTTTAATTCAAAATTTGCATCGGGTGTTTCAATGCCCTGCTAAAGAAGCACCTCAAAGCATTAGCACTAAATTTTCAAAAAGCTGCTGACTCGAAAACCTCATTTCGAGGTCACTTCATACGAACGATCAACGGGCGAAGTATAACGACCGAAACAATTTCTGGAGTAAGAAATCTGAAACAGCAAATGGGAAATTGAAATATAACTTTGAACAGCAATGCGCGCGCCAGTTGGGTAAAAACAACTGATCTGTTTCTTTTCATGTTGCAGGATTGGATAGATGCCCGTAAGGTAGGAATGGCTGCACCGCATGGCGTGAACGTGCATTCACTTTACGTGCGTTCACAAAACTGCACGTATGCTAACTCGGTAGCAGTATAGGCCAGCAGATGGCCGAAACGTCACTCCATCGACCAAATGTCTTGTAAATTACTATGGCATTTACAGTGTATTGGTGTTCTCTAAATTAGTGATCGTAGTTCCGACATTTTTATTTTAGCTTGGGTCCTTTGGCACTTATGTTTTCCCAAGTTAGCTTGGTATCAAGATATAATCCTACATATTTTACGGGTTTTATTGGGAATCATTCATTGATTTGTTATTTAGAGTGAGGGGAAGCCCGGGAGAGTGGGGTCTTAAACTAAATTTTTTTAGCGGTTTTTTTAAAGGATTTAGTTGGATTTTAAGTTCAAGCCAGTGTCTATAAATATTTAAAAAAGTTGTAAGTGGGTTCTTAACTCAGTGGGGGGTTGTACCGAGGAAAATTTGGCTTGTCGTCAGCAAATTGGGCGATAGTTTTTTTATTGATGGGGGAAGGTCAGCGACATAGAGATTGAATAGGGGGGGTGATAACGGAGAGCCTTGGGAAGTCAGCGTTTTTGTTCTTGGGTTGGATAAATGGTTGTTAACATTGTTGAGAAAGTTCTATTGCTAAGAAATTTGTTATTATTGATTTTAAGTATTGGAGTGCCTATTTGTATTAGTTTATATGAAAGAGCTGTCCCACGTTCGGTCAAAAGTTTTGGTAATATCAATAAATGAGCTATGGGTGGTGTTTTTTTGAAAAGCGGAATAAATGTACTCTAAGTTCTTAGTAGTTGGTGTTGCGTTAAATTCTTCTGTAAACCCAAACTGTACCTTGGGGATAGCATTGGTTAAATCCCAGTTGGTTTTTCAGTCTTCGCAATATGATTTTCTCGAATATTTTCCTAATGAACTAGTGGTAAACTAGTAATAAAGGTGAAGATGAAGATCTTTATTTAGATAATATTATTTCATCAGAAAAATTCTTTAACCCTTAACGACGTTAACTTTTGTTACATTATTTTGGAGATACCAATAATACATCAAGACTGGTAAAACAAAATGTTGAAAGTTTTGTTTAGTCAAAAAACCCAAATAACTAAAAATGTTGGTGGATATCATTTAACACTTAGAGAACGGCTCATAAGCTTTTGTTCATACATAAACGATTTCCCTTTTTGAGTCAGCGTGTCACTTGAAAAATAAGTATAAAATAATATTTTGTATTTTAATATTTAATCCAGTAATTAATAAAACATAAAAATGAAGATTCAAAATAAATAATGAAAAGTCAAGATACATGGTTGTAGGAAATCTCGATATGATCTAGAACAGAAATAGGTATATTTGGGTAGTAAAGGGAAATTTTAAAAGTCTTGGGTGACTGTTAAGGCGTTGGATCTGATGATAATGAATTTATTTAAAAAATCTCGGGAAAAGTGTTTGTGTAACTACTCAAAACGTATTTCTTTAAATTGAAATTTCTAATAAAATAACTAGGTAAATGCAAATTATTTATTGTATATTAAATATTACTATAATAAACAAAAAATATAGATATAGAGCTTTAAAACTCGTTGTCCCAAAGTTATTTTTTCAAAAAAAAAGTTTTATAACTGTTTTGAAATATGTTTTACTGTAATTGCATGATTTGATGTAATTAAATGTATATACAACAATTTATGTAAAACTGTTGGCTGATTAATACTTATATTCAAATATTTACTAGAATATAACGATCATGCCATTTTGTAATGTTCAAGATAAATAGTCCGCCCTCTGAATAAAGCTAAAGCCCATTGGTCATCTCATCCGCAGGCAGACAGGGTCGAAAACTCTGGTAAAATTCGGCTCAGGACATCCCCAGTTTTGTGCAAGCGACGGGACATCGTTTATGAAATACGTTTTGGTTTAACTCAGTTCTTTATTAGGACATTGAATCCCAATTTATCCCAAAATTGTAATGGGCCAGAAGTCGTACAGGTGATCGATTTACGATAAAAACAACGAAGCGAAAATCAACGTAGTCAAAACATGGCGTCGTCGTAAGAGACCAAGTGGGTGAAACCACGTTTGACCAAGTGGGGAAGACCTCGAGATTCACTAAGTCGCGCGCATGCGGCACAAGATCGCGTGCGATAGTGCTAATGCCCAAGATTTGTGTGACAAGTTCTAAACGAACTTTTCCAAGCGCTCCGTAAGAGGGGGGAAGAAACAGATACTATGGTTGTGAAAACCTGACAAGAACAGAACAAATGTAAACTGGTTCGGACAGTAACCAGGTAAATGTTAACGTGTTCGGTGCTTCTCGTGCGCGAAAACTCGGGATTTCCCTTTGAGTGTCGCAAAAGGGAAGCCGGATTGTGATTATCGTTCGTCGTCGAGACAAAAAAGAACGAGAAGCTGAGATTTTGGGCTTATTGAGCTGTGACTGGTTGTTCGATGGCACTGCGCGATAGAAATACGTTCCAATGCGCAAGAAGGTTGACAGTTCCTTAATCAGGGTTGTGTATCCGTTTTTGATCGCACTTTTAATGAACGGCATTATCCGGCCATGAACGCAACGGTACTAACGCATCAGGCGCTCGGGCGCTTTACTACGTTACCTGGAAATACAAATCAAGGTATTTTTAGTCAAGATTGATGCCTGGGGATACGATAGCAGAGGAATAGTCAAACCGGGTCGACAGAGAACAACGCAGCAGCCATTAAAAATTTGGGAAAAAAAAAAGACTAAGAAAGCAAAGTCCCATCTGATGCAAATCAACTGAAAACTGAAAAAATTGTAAACTTCCGCGCATTATGGTTGGCTCGAGGAACATTCGCGTCAAAGGGGCTCGCCTGAAAAAGTAGTTACTGAAGAACCTAACATCAAAGAAGTATGTGGAATGACAATGGTTACATTCACAAACATATGCAAATTTGTGATTCTGTCGATAAACTGGCGGAAATGGATGTGGCTATAAATGACGGTTTTCTCGCGTTGTTGTATAGCTTGCTTGCTGCGTTGTATGCTATGAATTTCCAGTGGCGATCGAAGTCGCGATACATTGCCAACGTCTGACATCGAGGACCAAGACCCCAAAAGGAATATGGGCGGAAGAACAAGAAGGATAAAATAAAGTCAAGGCAGAAAGGACTGAAGAACAGACGTTCAACTAGAAATTGTTTCAAGTGTCACGAATATGGACACAAGTCGTCGGAATGTCGGCTAAAGGAAAAAACTAGGATCAGCACGGCTTTCCTGTCAGGTGAAGTGATGATGATCATGTCAAACGTGAGGCAAAACAACTGTCAGTGACTGTGCTTCGATATTGGTTGTCTTTACCCTTCAAAATTTAAGTGTTTCCACGAATTCGAAAACCGTGAAGGTGCCCAGATGCAGCTAAATGAAATCAAGCCGAAATCAAGAGAAAAGGCATGGCCATGAACAAAGACCAAGGTGATTCTGCGACGTCAAGGTGTTGATACGTTTCTCCAAATTTGCGACATAAACTCTTATCAGTCGAAAATCGTTGAAAAAGGGATACCAGGTGCTGCTCGACAAGTATCAATCAAATATTCGATGAACAGGGGCGTCCCAACGTGATGCGAAGAGTCGACGCCCTTTTATTGCGTAAAGCTGAATCTTCCGAAATTGTCAGGAATTTTCTGTAGAAACGGAGGTTGAACAGGAGAACCCCTTCAATCTTCAGAACGATCGGACACGTGGGTTCATCAAGAGAATTCAGTGCCTCCTTAATGATGTTGAGCGAGTTTGGTTCGACATGGATCTTGTCAGGATGCCGTCGAAAAATCGCTCTGCAAATGAAGACCTGGCCTTGACCGAGTGGGAGCGACGGGGAAGAATTTTTCCCTAAGATTCAACTTTGCCTGCAAAATGCTGCATAAATTTCCCATTAAATATCCATCCAAAAGTTACTTCCGTCCATTATTTTGTTGGTCCACGAATATGTATTGCATTTTCGTCCACAATTGTAGTTTTGAGCAATAGAAAAAATAGCCATAGCGCAGTTATTTCGTTCAACAGGGAAAAAATAATTAAATTTTGGGAAAAGTATGTTTATCAGTTTCACTGATTTAGCAAAAATAGAAATATGAGTACTGGAGATGTGAAAACCGTAGCTAAATGCTCGTTGTGTCACGAATCTGACATTCATGTAAACATTGAAATGTTGAAAGAGGGCGTACATGCATTTAGGGAATAGAGTGGAACTGGCTGCTAAATGCAGTGGCAGGCATCAAAAAAAGAACGGAAGATCATCGTAATGTACCACCTTCTCATAGGGGAAAAAATAGCGGTTATTTGATGAAACTTTATTGAACATGCTAAGTAGAAACCTAGAGAAACGCGTTATTGCGTACAGTAAACTAGCTGGAACCCGGCAGATCTTGTTCTACCCTTACTCTCCCCCTTTCTCCTTCCTCTCCCTTTATTCTCCTCATATTCTTTATCATTTTTTATTCAGTATTGCTGAACAAATTTTCCTATTTTTTTAAAAAATTCAATACCTTTTACAGAGCCTATTTACAATACTCTCAAATATAAAAAACAATTGCCTCGAAATAATTTAATAACTTCAGGTTTTTTGTTTACACACAATTTTAATGGAGCAATTTTAGGGTTGCAAGTCCTTCATAAATACATTACGATTCCTTGATACTTTAAGATAATAATTTTATTTTGAGCAAAATCTCTTATCACCGTTTCATTAATGGGTCGAAATGTATTTGGAACTTAATAATCCTGGTGCCATAATCGAGCCTTCCCCAAAGTTTATTGGAACATAATTTTAATAGTACTACCATATTACTTCCTGACGCTCCTTTATCAATGACATTACTTCATAACTCCATCTTCTGCAAATTCTCCTTTACCACATTTTCCATTAAAGTAATTTTACTTACTATGTCAACGTTACTTTCTGTTCTTTTAGAACCCGGCCAGAAAAAAACCTCCATAAATTCGTTTTGAACTTCCCTAAAGTGTCGTGCCATCATTTTGCTCCTAAATTTTCCCTTTTAAAATTTTTTTATTCAACAAGATCTCAGTACGATTTTCTAAGTTAAATGAATTTCAATTATCTTAATCTCAATTATCAGATTTTTTTAATTATCAGGTCACTGTTCCCGGCATACAGTGTACTATGTTTCCTTTTTTTCTCTATAAAGCAAAATTTATGAAGTAAAGAAAATGGGAAAGAATACAGACATTAAAAAAAATTTATATTTAGGGCAGATAATAATTCAGCATAGCCTGTATATTATGAAACTATAATGATTTCACTGGGAATATTGACTAACAAAACAAAATTTAAAGTTCATTTAACCCAAAAACCCTTTATTAACAAAAAAGATAAACTAAACAAATTATAAATCACTTTTCTAATATCTTCTTATTCGTCTTGTGATAACTAAATTAAAATGGAATATTAAAAAAATTAAATTCACTAAGACTAACAGAAAAAATTATACACACAGAAACAAATAGATTCACTAAACAATATCATAATTTGAACAGAAACACTAAAGATTTTAAATTACAATCAGAAATTAATTGTATTACTACTTACATTTCAAAAAGTTTTTGTTTATTAAAAATACCTGTGCATAGCTCTTCAATGTCCTGTGTTATATTAACCGTTACCTCATCCGTTTATTACTTCTCATGCTTTCAATATCCTTTTATTATCTTAAATTTCATTCATCAAACTTTTTTAATATCTTATTAGGTTTAGTATCACCAAATGCATATGTAATCTCGAGATCATTCCAACAATGGACGTTTGTCTCAAAGGGGCTCAGATTCTTTCTCATTACGTCTAGTCACCAAAAAAATTATTTTCTCACGTCCTCTCACATGCGTTCTGACAACAACTGGTTGTTGATTTGCTATACTAACGTATCACATTCTATACTAACATTTATATCCCAGGGTTTTCATGACTTCATCTACGGCTTGTATTACCATCAATATTAAAATCATCTGTGGCTTGCTTGCATGTAGTCTTCTGATTGCAGGTTTGCATTCAAATACGGTTTCATTACAATATTTAATACAATATTAATTGTTGCTAATATGTTAAATATTCACTGGTCTATTGCCACGAAGACCTCACCGAAAATGCCCGCTCAGCAATACGTTTCTGCCATGGTGCTCAGGCAAAATCTAACGTCGATAGAGAGATGATACTTTCCCTTACTGGAAAAGAATCAGGCCCTTCCACGGAAGAGCTTTTTCCGGATCTTTTGGATTTGTGCCAGCCTAGACACAAGGTTTTAGTCCCAGCAATTGGACCATGTTCTCTCTTCAGATCGAAGGTTGTTCAAGTTCTCACCACGGTTGCAGATAAAATTCGTCGACCTTTTTCAAGGGGCCAGTGTTCATCTATATAAATAAAATGAATTGCCGAAATGTATGTGCTGCATAACTTCTTAACGACTACACCAAATTGGATAATTCTTTGTGTGTGTGTGTGTTCTTTATTGACAGGACAAGGTTTGTATAAAGAAAATTATTAAAAACGACCAGAAAATTTTAAAAATCTCGTAATGAATACTGAGAGAGTAAATGAGACAGAGGACTGTGTGAGATCTTAATATAATTAAAATATTGACATATGGACATCAGTTGTTCAGCCAGCATTAATTACTTCAAAAATATTGACGGTATGGATAGATTCAAAATAATTACCTTTTTCTACAGCAAAGGTATTTCGTGTGTTTTGATGTGTGTTTAGTGGTTTATCGTTGTGTTAGTGAGATGGGGCTACATGAGAGGATGGCGTGGGAGGACGGAAAGGGGGGACTGAGAGGGGGTGGGGAGGCAGAGGTGGGCGTGAGGCGTCGGAGGTCTGGAGGAGGGGAGCGGAGGCGGTGAGGGGTCTGCAGAGGGACAACAGGAGGACGAGGGGAGAGGGGGCGAGAATTATTGATAATCCGACTGATTGAATTCACCTGAGTGTTACATTTCCTTAGTCCGCGACTGTACATCATCCGCGTGAACCCGAAGTGGCATAAATAGAAAAACACGTCTTCAGGATTTTCGAAAATATTCACGAACAAAAATATGGCGGTACGAAGTTCTCGGTCAGCTAGTACTTAGATACATGTTATATATATAAGTTCTAGCCTTTTTATAATATGGGAAAATGCTTCAATAATAAGTAGAAATACAAGGTTTGTGCTGTTGTACAACCATTATTTATTTTGTAATATCAAATTATTTATTTGAGCCATCGAGAGAAAATATGGTATAAGTCAACTTTTGGAAGATTTGTGTTAGATGCACTGCTAGGTGGTTTTAACATTATTCCATGCCGGGCTAAAATGATGTAGGTCAAACTTCAATTTTCTTCGCACAATATGGAAGTAGCAGGTGCGTCAGCTGGAACAGCCAAGTCAGACACCGACACGAAACATGTCAAATCATTTATTGCTAATTAATTGCCAATTAATGCCACATTTTGAATTAATTGCCCCGTAGTTTCGTGGAAAACGGGTGTGCTGCTGACGTCAAGCCAGCACACATCAGTTAAATTCGAGCTCAACGAAACCATCTAATCATTTATTGCTAATTAATTGCCAATTAATTACACAATTTGGAATTAATTCGCACGTATTTTCAGTCTAAAATAATCAAAGTCAATGTCAGCAGGCATGACCTAACCGCAACATAATAAAAAATTGGAATATAGAGAAAACAAACAGGCACAATCACATGAAATTAATGAGATAGTTTAAAGACATATTGAACAATTGTTTTGCATCATTGCAATTTATGCAAATTTAATGCATGCCCTCTCTTTATGAGATAATAACTTAGTAGTTATGCCACCTACGGCATAGATAATGCAAAAAGTACCAACAGTGATATATCTAAAATCTATTAAATAATTAAATACATTCAATACTAGTTTACTATACTAAAGATAAATTAATAAATGTTGCCGTGAATTATATAAACATTATTGGAACTGCATGGCGTTAACGAACCAACCCCGATATTCAAATTCGAAAAAAGAGGGCCAGCGAGCATAATCCCAAAAATTTCAGAACATAGTTAATAGATATTTAGAACTAATTGTTTACTGTATACACGATTCAATTGCTCTTGTCGTTTATGAAATAATAATTTTTAAAACTTTGTTGTTATCAAACCTAATAGACTTTCAAACAGAGAATGCGACAGTTCCAAGAGTACTAATATCTAAAATCTATTTAATAATTAACTGCACATTTCAATACTAGTACATTAGACTAGAGATCAATTGATAAATGTTGCCATGATATGTATAAATATTGTTAAAACTGCATGAAGTTAACGAACAAAACGAGATATTCAAATTCGAAAATACAGAGACCAACGAGACACAATCATAAATTTGGAAATATAGTTAATAAATATTTAGAACTAATTGTTTGCTCTATACACGAGTTAGTTGCTCTTAGTCATTTATTTAATAATATTTTTAAACTTCTTTGTTATGAAACTTCAAAGACATTCAGACAGGAAATGCGGAGTACCAACGACACTAATTCTTAAATTTATTTAATTATTGAATGCACATTTAGTAGTAGTTTATTACACTAAATATAAATTGATAAATGTTGCCGTGAATTATATAAAGAACACTGAATATGATGGGAGATATCGAACAAAGCCAGATATTCAAATTCGAAAATACAGAGAACCAACTAGCACAATCACATAAAATTAAGAACATCATTAATGGATGTCTAAAACTATGTGTTTACCTTATACACGATTTAATTGCTCTTGTCATGTATTAAACAATAAATATTTTAAACTTCGTTTTATGAAACTCATCGACGTCGGAGCAGAAAGTGCGAGAGTTTCAACGAGCACTAATATTTAAAATCTATTTAATAATTGAATGCACGTTCAATACTAGTTTATTACACTAAAGATAAACTGATAAATGTTGCGTAAATTATATAAAAATGTTGAAACTACATGGGATTATCAGACAAAGCCAGATATTTATATTCAAATACAGATACCAATTTTCGCTTTTACTCGTTTTCAATATTTCAGAAACAAACATATCGTCGATAAAAGCTGCGATGTTTGCAAAAATCTTAAAATGCTCGGATAAAAGATGCTCATTTACATTAAAACTCTCAAATCTGAAGAAGTCTTTGGTTTGACAAACTGTCAAAGCATCTTCCCTTATCCATATTCTTTCATTACTTCTCTTTATTCTTCTTCTGTGTTAGGAGAATGCTCATTATCCTCTGAATTTGCTTCGGAACACCTGTAAACGCGACGGCACATGTAAACGCGCAGAATGCCACAGCGGCCCACGACTAAACCCTCTCTATCACACCTTGCGTGAGCCGGGACTCCACATCTGGAAATCGCCGGCTCTCAACGTGTCATCCTCAGGAAGCGAGAGATAAACCCTGTCACACGCCTCTGAAGAACGAGTTACAAACGAGCCATCCAAAGTTAGCAGCGCCCAAAAACGAATCTCTACCAAACTATATCCAAAATTAACGGCTAATTAAATGCTAATTAATGCTCTATTCAGAATTTTCACTCCTATAGTTTTCCCAAACTCGTGGCGCTGATAACTTAGTCTAAAGCTAGCAGCGCCAACTGAATCTCTTCAATCTCTT
Source organism: Teleogryllus oceanicus (assembly GCA_964035755.1). Taxonomy (NCBI): domain Eukaryota; kingdom Metazoa; phylum Arthropoda; class Insecta; order Orthoptera; family Gryllidae; genus Teleogryllus; species Teleogryllus oceanicus. Next base: position 17,654 of record CAXIVR010001340.1, read on the forward strand.
CAAAAATAACGGCTAATTAAATGCTAATTAATGCTCTATTCCCAAATATTCCACTCCTATAGTTTTCCCAAAATCGAGGCTCAAATCCAAAATTCCCTCAGCAGAACGTTGTGCACAAGGAAGAAGACGCTCCTTCCCAACCATCATATTTATAATTCATACTCTCACGCCAACATGTACCCTAAACAAATACTAAAAGAAATCTATAATTAAAAATTTACCGCTCACCAGTTAGTTATCAATAACATGGGTTCAAATCCCCAAAATGACCCTCCGAGAACGCTGCGCAACGAAGAGAGACACTCCTTCAAACCATAGCAATTTATAATTACTACTTTACCTAAATGTCCTAAACAAATACTAAAGTAATCTGTAATACAGAATTTGCTCACCCTTTAGTTTGAGTAGCATGGGCTCGAGATCCCAAAAATGAACCACGGCCGAAAGCTGTGCGGAAAAAAGAGAGACGCTCCTTCCAAACCATCCCAAATCATAATTCATACTCTACACCAAAATGTACCATAGACCAATACTAAAAGTAATCTGTAATAAAAATTTGCCGCTCACCTTTAGTTTGAGTACCATGGGTTCGAATCCAAAATGCCTCTCTGGCAAAACGCTGTGCCAGCAGGAAAGACTCTCCTTCAAACCATTGAAATTTATAATTCATACTCTACACAAAAATACTAAAACGATACTAAAGTAATCTATAATTAAAAATTTTACCGCTCACCGTTAGTGAGAATAACATGGTTCAGATCCCCAAAATGACACTCGGCAGAACGCTGTGCGCAACGAAGAGAGACGCTCCTTCCAAACCATCGCAAATCATATTTCATTTTCTACGCCAAAATGTACCATAGACCAATACTAAAAGTAATCTTTAATAAAAAAATTTGCCGCTCACCGTTCAGTTGGTACTGCTCGAATCCAAAAATGCCTCGGCAGAACGCTGTGCGTAGGAAGAAGACGCTCCTTCAAACCATTGCAGACCAAAACTAACAGTAATCTGTAATAAAAAAATTTGCCGCTCACCGTTTGGTTTGCGTACCATGGGCTCGAATCCCAAAAATGAACCTCGGCAGAACGCTGTGCGTAAGGAAGAGAGACGCTCCTTCCAAACCATTGCAATTTCTAATTCATACTCAACCCCAAAATGTACCATAGACCAATACTAAAAATTAATCTGTAATAAAAAATGTCCGCTCACCGTTTAGTTTGTACCATGGGCTCAGATCCAAAATGCCTTCGGCCGAACGCTGTGCGAAGGAAGAGAGACGCTCCTTCCTAACCATCGTAATTTATAATTCATTCTCTACGCCAAAATGTAGCCTAAACAGATATTCAAAGTAATCTATAATTAAAAATTTACAGCTCACCAGTTAGTGTAATAACATTGGTTTGAATTCCAAATGACCAAGGCAGAACGCTGTGCAGAAGAAAGACGCTCTTCCAAACCATCATATATATAATTCATGCTCTCACCAAGTATGCCTTAAGTAAATACTAAATGTAATCTATAATTAAAATTTACCCTCAGATTAGTGTGAATAACATGGTTCAGATCCCAAAATGACCCAAGGCAGAAAGCTGTGCGAAACGAAGAGGACGCTCCTTCCAAACCATCGCAAATCATAATTCATACTCAGCCTAAAATGCCCTACACGAATATTAAAGTAATCTATATTTAAAAAATTTACAGCTCACCAGTTAAGTTATACATGAGGTTCGAATCCCAAAAATGTTCCTCGGCAGAACGCTGTGCCCAAGGAAGAAGACGCTCATACAAACCATTGCAATTTATAATTCTACGTGAGTAAAATTATAAATATTATAGACAATACTACAGTAATCTGTAATAAAAAATTTGCCTGATCAGTTAGTTTGAATAACATGAAATCAGATCCCAAAATAACCCTTGGTCGAACCTTGCGACTAATATAAAAGCTGTTCCTCCTAAACCATCAAATGTCACAATTCAGACTCTAGCCCTAAACAGGTGCTAAAAGTTATATGTTATTAAATATTGTCCACTGACTGTTAGTTTAAATTACTCAAATTTAAATTGCAGGAATGTACCTTCTGGAAGTCATCTAATGTTAAAGCTGCAAAACGATTCTACTAAAATATAGTATATTCAAAATTAACAGTAATTAAATGTTAAATAAGTGCTCTATTTTCGAATTTTCCGCTCCTATAGTTTTCCCACAATCGTAGGCACTGCTACTTTAGACTAAAGTTTATCTCAGATTCAAATCAAATTAAGAAATCACACCCATTTATTTAGAAATAACTACGCTCTATGAAACTACCGCATTTATGTATCCAAATTCAGGGCTGTACAAGAGAAACAATTAACATTGGTTCTTATGGTCGAAAAAACATTAAAACTTAAAAACCAGAGAAAATTTGAAACCTACCAAACATTAAAATCAATTAACAGCTCTAGGAAAAATTACTCCCATTTATATTCCAAAATTCAGGGCTGTACAAAGAGAGACAATAACACTGATTCTTGCAGGAGAAGAATCAAGACCTAAAAACCTCAGATAAAATTTGAAACCCTACCCAAACATTAGCAAGAACAAAGGTTCTAGGAAAAACTTACTCACTTGATATTTCAAAATTCAGGTTGTAGAAAGAGAACAGTTGACTTTGGTTCCTACAGGCAAAAACATAAAATTTAAAACCACAGAACAAATGTCAACCATACCCAGAGTGCTACAGAATTAGGCTCTAGGAAAAACAGTTACTCCGCATTTATATTTCAATATTCTGGGCTATACAAAGAGAAACAGTTCACATTGTTTCGTACGGGTGAAAAACAAAAAAAAAAAAGAAAATGATTTCCTCCCCCATACATCACATACTGTTTTTACTGGTTTTTGACTAAATAAATACATAAAACATAAAACTTAAAAACCGGAGAAGAAATTTGAAACTCTACCCTGTTTGGGTGAATTTATCATGAATTACAGCAGAATGGGACAACAAAACTCAAGTTATACAGTTTCTCAATACTCAGTTACAGTCTAGTCAGAATGCTATGTTGTTGGCTCAGTTCTATTAATCTCTCCATTAAGCCTCGTAAATTAGAAGTTACATTTCAGAATTTAAATCAAGATTTAAAACAGACAACAAAATACTATTTTACCATAGTCATTTTATCTTATTAAGTCCATACCAGGGACCGAATACCGAAATAATGCGATAAAGGTTTATACCGGTATAAAATGCCTTGCCTCTATATACCTTTATTCAAAATACCTTTAAAATACCGGTATAAGACGTCAAATACCGTATTTTTGAAGTGTTACTTAATCCGACGTCTATACCGGTAAAATACCTCTATTTAAAGGTATTATACCAGTATTCTCATCAAAATACCGGTATTTTCATGAGAAAACACCAGTATTTCATAGAATCATTCAGGTATTTGGGGAAATTCATTGTAATTTTCCGCTGAGATGGCTCAGAGGAAACAACTATTTACCGGCAGAGTTTCAGCTGGGAGGTCCTAGGGTTCCAGTCCGAGGGTGCGGATTTTCGACACATATTCTAGCTAGGTCGAGTTCTGCCGTTGACTGGGACTCGAGTTCTGTCGTTAGACGGAGGGACCAGCCAACGGGCTTTATGAGACATCAACACCAGCTCGTTCGCTGACCTTGGACCTCGTCGGAGCGCAGAGAGTGCGACACGTGATAGTGTTGAAAATCTATCAATTTCTCCGTATAAATCTTGTCCTTCCAGTAGCGATAAAGAATGGAGAAACGTGTCTTCTTATCCATAAATAGGTCTTCCACGCATACCAAACTTCCTTCATGCGACTGTGTTTATCACTAAATACGATTATTTGTTAAATTTGATCGCATCACTAACATTCCCGAAAATATTTTTTCAGTTGGCCCAGTTAATTCTGCACCATAATTATAACTAAAAATATTAAAAATTGACATTAACAGTAATACAGTAGACATATAACTATTCTTGCGAGAAACAGAAGCGTTATATTTAATTCAAAATTAATAATTGAAAGTTTAATTTACACCATGTATTATTTAAGAAATTTCATTAAGAAAAAATATTAATAGTACTATATATAATAATTAATTTTTAATAAATATTTAAAATATTAATACTAATTAAATTTTTAATGTTTGCATTAACTTTGTATAAATTAAATTTTGTTTGTTAATTTATAAATTTATTTAAATTATTTGTTAATTTTAATTAAAAGTAAAATGTTAATATTAATAAACTCTTTATATTAATTAATAATGTTAGTATATATTTTTATTATAGAAGAAACACTTCTCAAGTGGGATCCTCAGATGCATTTACAATGTAAGCTACCCGTAGAAGGAACCCTTACATGCAATGTTAATGGCTAATAATAATAGTAATAATGATAATAATAATAATAGTAATAATATGATAGTAATAATAATAACATAATAATTTACTTTTATAAAATTTCTCAATATTTGCAGTTAATTTCAAAATATATTAAACCCTTTATATAAACTAGGAAAATAACATTTTATTTTAGCCCTATTTATTAATGTATAATTAAGATTTAATGTGAAATTAAGTGAAATCATGTTTGAACAATAAGAGACTGGGCCTGAAAGCCTCAGCGTTCAGTGATTATCTCAAGGTGTCAAAGTATCTCAGTTCGCGGAAGGAGGGTCGGGGAGGAAGAAACGGTCCTACGCCTAGGCACTGGCGCATACGTTGACAGCCTCTCCATGCGAAATACAAAGACAGGCAGGTCATCCTCGGGTCAGATGGGAATGCTCGATGAAGGACACTAAAAATCAGTTCTCTTCAATGGAATCAATAATTATTATTTCATATTTAACTTTTCCGAAGTTTAAATTAAGGAGGTTTCAATACATACAATGTATGCAAAACATGAAACCTGAACACAAAATATTTACATAATAAGAATAGAATTTAATACAGTTGTTATATATATAAAATAATAATTTAAACAATAAATAACAATTATGAAATGCTATTTGATTAATAAACATTTTGTGAGATATTATTTACTAAAATAACCTATTTTTTCAACACGTATGGATGGTAAGCTTTATTTCTTCATTGAAAATACCGGTATAATACCGGTATAACCTTTATGGACGTCCATACCAGTATAGACGTCCTATAGAGGTATTTACCGTATAAAGAATAAAGGTATTTGAAAAGGTATGGAAAATACCGTATAATACCAGTATTTTACCGGTATTCAATACCTCGGTCCTGGTCCATACTTAACTCCATATTTTGATGGAAATAACTTCATACAGTATGTATTTACATAATTCATATATTTTTAGTCCATATAAATTCGTTCCCTGTCAATAAGTAACATTATATATTAATCCACACGTAATGCTTCTCCACTTACAATTTGCAATAACATACACCTTTCCCTAAGGTTATTCAATTTTGATGTTTATTCGAGCCGTAAGAACGTATGTTAATTGTTTTTTTGTACAGCCTAATTTTTGAATATAAATGCAATAATTTTTCCCTAGAGTCATTAATTCATGTAATGTTTGGGTGGAGTTTCAATTTTTCTGCAGTTTTAAGTTTTATGTTTTTCTAGTAAGAACAATGTTAACTGTTTCTCTTTGTAGAGCCTGAATTTTGGAATATAAATGGGTGAGTAATTTTTTCCTAAAGCCGATAATTCATGTTAATGTTTGGGTAGGTTACTATTTTTTCTGAGTTTTTAAGTTTATGGTTTTTCTTCCGTAAGAACCAATCTCCCGTAAATGTTAATTTGATCTCTTTGTACAGCCCTGAATTTTAAAATATAAATGCGTTAGTAATTTTTTTTCCTAGAGCTGTTAATTCTTGTTAATGTTTGGGTAGGGTTTCAAATTTTTCTGAGGTTTTTAAGTTTGGGTTTTCCCATGAGAACCAATGTTAATTGTTTCTCTTTATCAGCCCTCAATTTTGGAATATAAATGTGCGTAATTTTTACTAGAGCCATTAATTCATGTTAATATTTGGGTGAGGTTTGAAATTTTTCTAGGTTTATAAGTTTTAATGTTTTTCACTTGTAGAACCAATTGTTTCTGTTGTACAGCCCTGAATTTTGGAATATAAATGAGGAGATACTTTTTCCTAGAGCCGTTAATTGATTTTAATGTTTGGGTAGGTTTTCAAATTTCTCTGGTTTTAAGTTTTAATGTTTTTCGACCATAAGAACAATGTTAATTGTTTTCTTTGTACAGCCTGAATTTGGAATATAAATGCGTAGTTTCATAGAGCGTTAGTTATTTCTAAATAAATAGGTGTGATTTCTTAATTTTGATTTGAATCTAGATAAACTTTAGTCTAAGCTAGCAGCGCAACGATTGTGGGAAAACTATAGGAGCGAAAATTCGAAAATAGAGCACTTAATTAACATTTAATTAGCCGTTAATTTTGAATATACTTATATTTTAGTAGAAATTCGTTTTTTGGCGCTGCTAACATTAGATGACTTCCCAGAAGGTACATTCCTGCAATTTAAATTTGAGCAATTTAAACTAACCAGTCAGCGGCCAATATTTAATAACAAGAGTCGTTAATTTATGTTAATGTTTAGATAAGGTTTTTAATTTTGTTTTGTTTTATGTTTTTTCGCTTCATATAAACAATGTTAATTGTTTTTCCTTGCACTGATTTTGGGAAAACTATAGACGGAAAATTCAGAATAGGAGCATTAATTAGCATTTAATTAGCCGTTAATTTTGGATATAGTTTGGAAGAGATTCGTTTCTGGAGCTGCTAACTTAAGTCTGCTAGACGCATACGATTTTGGGAAACTATAGGAGACGAAAATTCGAAAATAGAGCACTTAATTAACATTTAATAGCCGTTAATTTTGAATATTCTTATAGTTTGGTAGAAATTCATTTTTTGGCGCTGCTAATATTAGATGACTTCCCAGAAGGTTCATTGCTGCAATTTCAATCTCAGCAATTTAAACTAACTCAGTCAGGCCAATATTTAATAACATATTACTTTTAGCACCTGTTTAAGGCTAGAGTCTGAATTGTGACATTCGATGGTTTAGGAGGAACAGCCCTTATATTAGTCGCAGCGTTCGACCAGCAGTTATTTTGAGATTCAGCCATTTATTCAAACTAACTGATCAGCTGCAATTTTTTTATTACAGATTACTGATATTGGTCTATGGCACATTGTATGAAAGAGTATGAAAGAGAACAGAGTAAGAAATATAAATTAGTTTGTGTTTGGCAATGGTTTGTAAGGAGCGTCTCCCTTCCTTGCGCACAGCGTTCTGCCGAGGGTCATTTTGGGGATTCGAACCCATGTTATTCCACACTATACGTGAGCTTAAATTTTTAAATATAGATTACTTTTAATATTCGTTTAGGGCACATTTTGGCGTAGAAATGATTATAAATTACGATGGTTAGGAAGGAGCGTCTCTCTTCGTTGACGCGTTCTACGAAGGTCATATTGGGATTCGAACCCATGTTATTCACTTAACCGCAGGCAGTAAATTTTTAATTATAGATTAATTTTAGTATTCATGTAGGGCATACTTTTGCGTAGAGTATGAATTATCAATTGCGATGGTTTGTAAGAGCGTCTCTCTTCCTTCCGCACAGCGTTCTACGAGGTTCATTTTGGATTCGACCCATGTTATGAAGCTACTCGGTCAGCGGCAATTTTTTATTACAGATTACTGTTGTACTTATTTAGGGCACATTTGGCGTAAAGTAGTAATTATAAATTGCCATGGTTTGGAAGACGTCTCCTTCCTTGCAGCGTTCTGCCGACGACATTTTGGATTCGAGCCATGTACTTGAACTAAACGGTAAGCGGCAATTTATTTTATTCAGTTTACTTTTAGTATTGGTCTATGGTAGATTTTGGCGTTGAGTATGAATTGAAATTGCAATGGTTTGGAAGAAACTGTTCCTTCTTACATACACGTTCTGCGAGGTTCATTTTTGGGATTCAGGCCCATGGTACTCAAACTAAACGGTGAGCGGCAAATTTTTTTATTACAGATTACTTTTAGTATTGGTCTATGGTACATTTTGGCGTTGAGTGTGAATCAGAAATTGCAATGGTTTGGAAGGAGCGGATTTCTCCTTACGCACAGCGTTCTCCGAGTTCATTTTTGGGATTCGAGTCCATGGTACTCGAACTAAACAGTGAGCACAAATTTTTTTATTATAGATTACTGTTAGTATTTGTTTAGGTCACATTTTGGGAAAGTAGTAATTATAAATTGCCATGGTTTGGAAGGAGCGTCTCTTTCTTGCGCACAGCGTTCTGCCGATGGTCATTTTGGGGATTCGAACCCATGTTATTCACACTAACCGGAGAGCGGTAAATTTTTTAATTATAGATTACTTTTTGTATTCGTTGAGGGCACATATTGGCGTAGAGTAAGAATTATAAATTGTATTGGTTTCAATGGAGCATCTCTCTTCTTACAGCGTTAGGCCGAGGTTCATTTTTGAGATTCGAACCCATGTTATTGAAGCTAACGGGACAGCGCAATTTTGTTTATTACTGATTACTGTCAGTATTTGTTTAGGGCACATTTTGGCGTAATGTAGTATCTATAAATTGCCATGGTTTGGAAGAGCGGATTTCTTCCTTACGCACAGCGTTTTGCCGAGGTTCATTTTTGGGAATCAGCCCATGGTACTCAAACCTAACGGCGAGCAGCAAATTTTTTTACAGATTACTCCAGTATTGATCTATGGTACATTTGGCGTTGAGTATGAATTATAAATTTCAATGGTTTGGAAGGACATCTCTCTTCCTTCCGCACTAGCGTTCGGCCGTGGTTCATTTTGGGATTCAGGCCATGGTACTCAAACTAAACGGTGAGCAGCAAATTTTTTTATTATAGATTACTGTTAGAATTTTTTAGGCACATTTTGACGTAAAGTAGTAATTATAAATTGCCATGGTTTGGATGGAGCGTCACTCTTCGTTTCGCACAGCTTTCTGCATTGGGTCATTTTGGGATTCAGACCATGTTATTCACACTAAGCGGTGAGCGTATTTTTAAATTATAGATTACTTTTAGTATTTGTTTAGGGCACATTTGTAAGTATGAATTATAAATTACGATGGTTGGGAAGGAGCGTCTCTTCCTTGCGTTCTGCCGAGGAATTTTTGGGTTTGAGCCGCGATTTTGGAAAACTATGGAGCGAATATTTGGGAATAGAGCACTTAATTAGCATTTAATTAGCCGTTATTTTTGAAGAGATTGGAAGAGATTTGTTTCTGGCGCTGCTAGCTTTGACTAAAGCTAGTGCGCCTGATTTAGGAGAAACTATAGGGCAGAAAATTCTGGAATAGAGCACCTAATTAGCATTTAATTAGCCGTTAATTTTGGATATAGTTTGGTAGAGATTCGTTTTTGGAGCCTGCTAACTTTAGATGGCTAAACGTCCCATTCGAACCGCTGAGCAGAAAATCACCAGGACAATTGTTTCCCGATTCGTAACTAAAAGGTTAATATTAATAATAAGTGTCTGTATTTATTGGCGATCAATTCCCTCCTCCGTCTAACCAGTATACGTACTTTATAGATAAAATTAAACAAAAACGTTATCCAAAGCTACATTTAGTAAATAAAATACAACATAGATATGTCTTGCTAAATTTTGAACAAATGAATGTATGTCGATACAAGTGTTGTGACTACTGCGAAAACCACCGAATAAGTTAGTGTCATTTCTCATTTTTAAATTATTCCTTTCTTAGAAACTGTAAAATGTATATCAATTGTTGAGCAGCTCTTCCTACAGGCCAAACGTTATGATTAAGACCTATTTGAGGACCTATCACAAATGATATATTAAAAATCACATTCAATACAATTTATAACAAAAAATATATATTTATTAACGTTGCCGTGTATTAAATAAATATTGTTAAAAACAGAATCATAGTTGCCCAAATATGCCAATATTCAAGTTCAGAATATAGAGAGAACCAACGAGAACAATCAAATAAAACCTAAATCATAATTTAACAGATGTTCGATACTAACTAATACTCTTAACAAAAATTAATTTGCTTCAGCCATTTACAAAATAACTAATTTTAGTGTTCTGACTTATGCACCAAATAGGGGTTTTCAGGTAGGAAATTAGAGTGTACAACTGGTACAAACTACAAACCCTATTAAATATTTAAACACGCAATCAAAACTAATGTGTTACACAAAAGATCAATTTTTTAAACCTAGCCGTATATAAATAAATATTATAAAACAAAATCATACTAGACTCAACATGCTAGACATTCAAATTCGATTAAGATGCAGAATAAGGAGATCAATCATATAAAAACAAGACTATAATTTCACAAACATGTTATACTAAGTATGTTTTCTAAATAAATAATCATTATTCTTGACACTTACGATATAAAATATTTTTAAACTTTTTAAAATTTATCTTTGCTCCAATAACTTAGTATTAAATGAGCATTAAATGACTTAATAGGTTTTTGGTTCTTTTGTTGAGATCGTACTCTCTAATTTTCTACCCGATTATCGGCCAGAAAGCATTGCAATGAAGTTTTAAAATTATTTATTCCATCAATGGCAGGAAACTTAAACTCTCTTAGAGTAGTAAATTAGTATCAAATGTCTGTTAAATTATGTTCTTGGTTTCCTATATTTGTGCTTATTGGTTCCCTCTATTTTCAAATTTTAAAATCTCCCTGGTTCGAATATCAGTTCGAATTTCAGAATTCGTGTTTTTACTTTCACCATTTTGAAAGAAATAATTTAAAATTTCCCAATTGAAAGTCTTACTCCGTTGCATATTTACGAATTTTAAAATTCTTTCCTTCATAACCGAATAGCAATTAAATTGCGTGAAAATAAAATCAGTATTAAATTACTAAACACAATGTTTTGGTTAGAAAGTCCTGTTAGAAAGTCAACAGATTTTATAACAACGAAGTTTTAAAATTATTAGTTATAAAATGACAAGAGCAATTAAATTGTGTATAGGAAAAATTAGTTCTAAACATCCTTTAACTATGTTCTTAATTGTTTGGATTGTGCTCGTTGGTTTATTTATTTAT
>CAXIVR010001341.1:0-21931 GCA_964035755.1 Teleogryllus oceanicus
AGGGGTGGAATTATTTGAAACGAGACGGACTCAGTTTAATATATGATATATATTAATATAATATATTTATATAACTTTTTATATAAATATAAAATATATATATATATATATATATATACATATATTTATATAACAATGATAAATAACCTAATTCAAAATATTTTTTAAATTCTCATAATAAAAGTGATATGCATCGAGAACAACGTTCAAATTGAAGAAGGATGAGAAGCGGAGGAGCAAATGAAGAAAGAAAAAACAAGGAAAGAATAAGAAAAGGAAGATGAAATTAGAACTTAAATAATGTATTTAAATGATGTGCGATTAAATGAAATCGGCGAATCTCTTAACAACTCCGTTCAACAACAGAGAATCTAGGAATAATCTGTGAGCAATTTCGTCATTGTTTCCAAGCTAGATCACTCTCAGCAAGGCGTTTGTCACCTTTAGCCATTTTATGTTCGGACAATAACAGCAGATTTGAAGGATGTCCTAAATGTATTTTAGATGTTAAGAGGATTTCTCTTTAAATGCGAAACGATCCCTATCGTGATATTATTCCGTGTATGGAGTTGACAATGTGATGTGAACCTGAAAATTGTTACTTCATTTAAAGTAACAATTTAATGTGTTAACACAAATTAAGGTAATATAGTATTAAATAAGTGCAAATTAGCCTGCGTAAATCCGTCCATTGTTATTTTTTTAAGAGTGAAAATTGCTTCAACTAGAAACTGATTTTGAACGGTCAACCATTGAATAGTGCATTGCAGCATTTTAGGTCTGGTACTTTGCAGAGAAACTTATATTGCTAAGCGTTGAGATAAAATAGCAAAGAAAATTAAATAGCCCTTTAATGTTTATCGTGAAAAATTATTTGTCTTTTCTCTTCAATTTACTTAATTTCGGATATCTGCGGTTTCTGACCACCCATGCTATGAACTCGGCATCCAAAAGAACCAAATCTCCAAAAAAGTGAAAGGAAGTTCAAAAAGGTCTCTTTTGTTGAACACCTCTTAAGAAAAAAATCCAGGCTCTACCTAACCAGCACCTTTTCGCAAACTGTCAGTCGTCACTTTCCAACCAGTCCTCACATGTCCTTCACTCGTTCTTTCAGAATCCTTTAGGAGCACGAAATCCGGTTATAAGGGGCTAAAACACATCGTTCCAGAGTTAGGCGACATCATCTATATAGGCTAGTTTGTAAATACATATCAAATTTCACTAATTAACACTGCCATGGATGATGCCGTTAGTCCAACTTATACATTGATGCAATAAATTGTAAATATTTCCTTATAAATTTTAGTTGTACTTTTCAATGCAAATTTCGGTTATTTGTTACTTTTCACTGACTTTGACAACTGGCTTTTATTTATTTTTGCATAAAATGAAAAAGGAGGGGTACAGAATTTGAAAGTATCATTCCGATCTTTTAACAGAGAAGAGCACCAAAGAAACGAGATAAACTGAATACGTACCCAAATTATTTGTGCAATATCAATTTATGACTCAAACCGTTGTACTACCTCTGAAATAAGAAACGTTATTTTAAGTGCATTTATCGTGTGTTCAGTTATACTTACGATAAACGTTAATCATAGTCAGTAGATCATTCCAGAACACGTTAATTTGGCTATACATGGGCAAAATCGAAAACAAAGAAATTTTTCCTTGCTGAAAGCTACAAGAAATTTTCCAAACATATTTTTTTACTCGTGAAAAGTATTAATTTTGAATTTAAAAGAGACTAAATATAATTTTGTGTCACACTCTATATGATCGGAAAATCGTCAATTTGAACCAGAGTAAGGTTCACGAAGCGAGTCTTACATCTTACATAGAGTAATCAGGTAACAAGTGTGTCTTTTTGAGTAGGTCAGTTGAACGTAGATCGAACCGAATATCCGTTTCTATGGTTACACTACGTTCAGTACACCATTGCAGGGACAGTTCGACATATCTGGAACAATCGGAGGAGAACTAATAATTTTTCGACTCTTCAGAACTTTCTAAGAGTATTCTGAAAAAAGGTTTTTGTGGGGGTGGGAGAGGATAGTTAAGCAAATGAAAGACGTTTTAGGGTTTTAAGACAAGTAAAGGGGACAATGCCTAATTCAAGTCTTATGGGCAAAGCGAATCGATTGGCTCAATTTTACCCGGATCCTAGTGAAAAATTCGGAAGAACTCTATAACAATACCTTTTAAGTGTTTCAAGGCATATATCGTGATACAACGCTATGAATTTCTATACTACCTTTCAACCTTTCCGGTGTAACATGAATCGTTACGACTTCATTCATCAGACTTACGATAATTAAACCTAATTTTAAAATGAAAAAATTCAACAAACAAAATTTTTGTCGATAATTTTCCATTTAATTTTACATGCCTGAGGATGGATGAGACAGGCAACTTATTATTTTTAAATTGTATTTATTATTTCCATGTACAGATCCAATACATTTTTTAACACGTTAATAACGTCCGCGACGCCATTCTAAACTAGTGCCGTATTTAATTTCCTAAAGTTTAAAGCAAAATAACGAAATATTTATCGGCACGGTATACATTTAGCATTATCACGAGAAGGCATTCCATATAAATCGACTTTTGATTACAATAACCTAGACAATGTTTCGTCATTTCTCACATAGCCGTACTCGATTGGCCGGCATCTCCCGCACCTCTCCCACGCTGTCCCCGACTCCAACCGCGCGTGCTCTCCATTCCCATCCGCTTCCGCGTCGACTGCCATCCTCGCATCCTCCGAATCGTTTCCGCGCCGCCGTTCCTCTTCCACCCCGCCTCGCCCTCCGCCCCCGCCCACCCGCGCGCCACCACTCGCGACAATCGATCTGCCGACTCCGTCTCCAAGCAACGGGGCGGCGCCGGCACCGGGGCCCTGCGGAATGGGAGAAGGGCAGGGATGGGAAAGGGGAGGAAGGAGGGATGGCGCGCGGGACGCCGCTCAGAGCGAAAGGTGAAAGTGGAGTGGAGAGGAAGTAGAGACAGATAGTGAGAGAGCCAGCGTAGCGAGAGGCTGAGCGATGGGGAAAGAGAGAGATGGTGAGCCTATTTGTGCTGCTTGCTGCCCGCCTATGAGTCACATCTTTCAACGCACTGTTGCCTCATCTTCAGGTGGGCAGGTGCAACCTTCTGCAGAAGCCATGGAGATGACAGACTTGCACAAATTTATTATTGAGGAACTTAGTCACACAGACGATAACATTCATTCTATCTCGAAGGGTGCAACCTCGGGATAGAATCTAGGGTCATATCCGTTTGTCTACGCGTGGACTAATCCCTTTTCCAGTGAAAGAGCAGCTATGTACTTCCTGCAGCGAAAACCGTTCATGAAGTAAGCCACAGAAGCTGAATAATGGAAAAATGTCTGACAACGTGACCTATGAGATGGTCTTTTGCTAGGTTCTTTCGTAAAAAACATTTTTCGCATGTAACCGGCTTTTCTTTGGGAAAGAACCACAATTTCATTTCCGATGTCTGACCACTTTTGTAGCAATTGGTCAGTTCCAGTAGAGGTGTCGTTCATAACGTGAAAATTAAAATGACCTCACCACTGAAAGCACCTGGAATGCAATTTTGATTTTACATCATTATTCCAGCATAATGATAAGTATAATGAGAAGAAACCGGAACTTTCGGTTCATTTTGAAGACTCAGCGCTCTTGTATACTTGGGAGGTTATTAGCGTAATTTGCGAACACCGAGCGTTAATATAGCTTAGGTTCTTACGGCCTAAGTTCGTACGCGGGCTCTGAGCCGCGCGCGACGGTGTCGAAATATGCACTCCATTCTGTTAATTCATACATTTTCTTTCTTCGTTGTTGTCCAAGCACATACGTAGTATGCGCGGCACGCGTGAGTTTGAATATGAATATATCAATGTCATTTGCATGTCTAGGTTTACTGGTCGCTGGTAAATTTTTGTTAATTTATTTTATGTATTGTTTGTATTTACTTTAATTTTGAACGTATATGTATATTCTGACACCAAGTAACACACGCTCAATTATGGAACGTATAAAAATAAAATGGTCAGTGAAACTACGAAATCATGGAAAACTGCGTCTCTTATGAACAGAAACATAGGTAACTACTACATCAGCACATATATTTCACATTTTTCTGCATTGAGACTGCATTCAATTCAAACAAAGAGAGTATCATTTTCAAATCACATAAAATATGAAATGATTCGAACAATCAATGTATTACAATGCACAATATATTAATTCAAATAATTAATTATACTTTCTAAATAAAATAAAGAGGTTAAAACAAGCGAAATAATAATTTAACTATTCAAATACAGATTATAAATTATGACAATGAAAATTCACAGATGCTATGGAAGTTGCAGTTCCTCAGTGATGTGGTTACTGTTTTTTTTTCGCATTCCATATCTATATCAATAAAATGAATCGCCGAAATGTACGCAAGCGCATAACTTTCGAACGATTGCACCAAATTGGATAATTCTTTTGTGTGTGTGTTCGTTATTGTCAGGAAAAAGTTTGTATAAAAGAAAAAGTTTAAAAAATTGAACAGATTTTTTAAAATCTCATAATATGAAAAGTGAGCGAGTGAATGGGACAAAAAAGACTGTGAGATCTTCAATATATTAACAAATTATTAAAAGAGGAAAAGGGAGAGGAGAAAGAGAGAGTAAAAGGAAAGAGGGTACAAGTAAGAAAGATGAAAAAGAGAGAGACAGAAAAAGAGAGCGAAGGGGAAAGAGAGAGCTGGAAAGAAAGAAAGAAAGCTAAACAGATAAAGAGATAAAGACGGTGAAAGTGAGAGGAGAGAAAGAGAGAAATGTTAGTTGGAAAGTAAGAAAAAGAAATAGAGAGAAGGAAAGAAGAGAGAGACTGAAAAGAGGGGAAATAGAGAAGGAAGGAAGAAAGAGGGGGAAGAGAAAGGAAGAGAGAGACGGGGAAATCAGGGGAAAAGGGGAGAGAGAGAAAAAGAAAGTGAAAAAGAGGGATGGAAGGAAAGAGAGGAAAGAAGAAAGAGGGGAGAAGACGGGGAAATATCGAAAAAAAATACAGAGGAAAAATAGATAGGTAAAAGATATAAAAGAGAGGGAAAGAGAACGGGAAAATAGTGAGAAAAAGAGAGAAATGGGAAATAGGGGAAAGACGGAAAGGGTAATTATTTTGTTTGATGACAATTTTATACACTCTACTAAGCAGAGAAGAGCTCATTGATATCTGGAAGTCAACATAGTCTACATATATGCGAGAGTATCAATACATTTTATTTCAAAAAATATCAGAAGGTCTGACGCAAAGGGTTGCGAAATACTATTATTATATCGAGTGGAAATTGTTTCACCCATTCGAATCCCAATCTGGCGAGCTGGAAACAGATTTGCTCTTTTTCTGTCTGCCTCATGTTATTGCCGATAATCGCTTTTGTTTAGAAAGGTAGTTTATGAAGGCTTATTTTATGAAAGTAAGAAAGCATTCGCATGTTCGAAATGTAATATGATAAATGTTATGGAGGTAGTATGCAAGGGTGACTAGTTAGCGATCAGAGAGCTCGACTTCCACCGTTCGATCCGCAGTTCAAATCCCTGTCGACGCGTTTGAAATTTGGTGTACAAAGTGGGTTCGCAGCAGGTTTTATCGTGATTTCACAGTCTCCCCTTCATCTCGTTCCACCATTCCTTCACAACAATTCCTTTCATTTCTTCATAATCCCCCATCCATCAAAATCATTCGTCCCAGGAATGGACAAAGGGCTGAAGCACAGGCATCATAATGAAGATACTTCATGCAAGTTCCCCAATTCATTTTACTTTAACATACTTGACAGTTGGTTTCGTTTCTTTTGACATTTCTACGTTGGATGCTGCACGTAAAATGAGCAAAATAAAAATGCACGCTGAAAATTGTATTCTTGAAAAATAACAAATAGTATGTTAAACACATTTAGAACATTTTTCCGAACAGATTTTCTTGTCAACATTTGACCAACACAATGTGTGTGTGTGTGTGTGTATATATATATATATATATATATATATATATATATATATAGAGAGAGAGAGAGAGAGAGAGAGAGAGAGACACACACACACACACGTTTGTCATCAATATGGTAACCGGTAACTTTTCCCATAAATATGTACGTATGATATTAGCAAGCCATTGACCTTCGAGCGAATGTGCGGGCGGTATAAATGCCGCATTTGAAAATAAAACGGCGCTGCGCCTTGATGTCTGAACTCAGCATGACGAAAAGCCAGGTATTCTCTAGTTACGGATTAAGACACAAAATAGCGGTAACGTCATCTCCAAGACCCACCCACGTTTGCGCCAAATGCGCGTGAAGTGACCAACAACAACAGTCTTCGCTCTACGCGGCATAAACACAGCCACACGATCGCACCGTTTCGTTATTTTTTCACGAGTGTGACGACTAACTATTCTCTACCACTACCTACACATTCTCTATCCCCTCCTTCAGTATTTTCATTTTTTTATTAGATTTTTACCTTGAAAGTTGATCGATTTTTATTATGCCTTTATTTCGTACTGTATGTATTTTTATTAGTATTTTTAGGTCGCTTTTCAACACCTTGGTCATATAGCGATCACTGTGATTTGTAATGTACAGGGAGCTGTAAGGAGAACACGTAAGGACAACACAAATACACATAAACATCCAGGACCAAGGCGGGATTGAAACCGCGACCCTTCGAGCCGAGGTAGCTTCGGCCATACAGCCTTATCAACCTCGCCTAACCAGGCCGGCATTGTATGTATTGGTCATCAGTGTTTTGTGAATCCAAAGTAGAAGACTGATTTTGCAGATTATCTCCTTCAGAAATTTTTTTCGGTAGAATAATTACAATCTTTACTCGGCATCAATAGTTACAATGTTTCAATAAATTTTATATCTACTACACTGCCCTGTTGATGTTATTTATTAAATTACTACGACTGACGATTAGGAGAAGCTGTAATATTGAGAAAAGGGAAGGGTGTTCATGGGCGGCAAAACACTGCCCGCGATCCACATGTGACACTAAATCACGAGAGCACTGAAGGTTAAATTCAACTATCAATATTTCAAGCATTTAACAAAGTAAAAATATATTCCAATAAAAATAATAAAATAATTCAACGTGATTCATGCAAAAACGTGAGAAAAATAACAACTTCTTCAGTTGTAATGTTCGACGTAAGTTATAAAGATATTATCCATCTACTGCCCGTAGCAAGAAAAGCCAGTCTCTACATGGGTAAAGTTGGTCGATACTCTCAGTCGGTTGCATCACGTTATCAGGTGCAATTTTTCCATTTCGTAACAAGCCAGTTAGAAAAGACATTAGCTACTACATTACTGCAGTCGATGAAAACTCTCCTGCTTATTTTCGTAATTTAAACCTTGCTCGCGGGAATGACCACAAACAAGAACTCGATTTCCGTAACGGAATCGCGATTTGCATATAAATGGCAAATATCAATTACCTTTGCCACAATATTTTCTGAAACAATAACTCATTGGAACAAGGATAGCGCACGTCCTCACAAACGAAGTGGGTGAGAATCTCGTGAAAAGCTGCAGCAAAAGCGACGTCTTCCAGAGGATCTGCGGATAAAGTAGACGAGAGAAAGTCTAAAAGAGATCGGGGAGCTTGGATAACACGAGAGAGAGAGAGAGAGAGAGAGAGAGAGAAAGAGAGAGAGAGCTGGAGGAACTTGAAGTATAGAAGTGAGTATAAAGAAGTGAGTGTGTTATTGGACGGTGCGTAAAAGACGGTGTTTAACCATCTGAATGGACAAGGCGTCTATTACTGTCTTGGGAACTAACAAAAATCGTGGAGACAAAGAGTAAACAGTGTATTAACCTGTGGTCACTCACTTGTTAAGTGGATGTCTCATGAAGATGCAATTGAATATGCATCTTCATGAGACATGCAGACGCGTGTATGTGTGTAAAAGGAGAGAGTCAGTACGCTACTGCCCGAACGGTAAATAGACTGGCACGCAATAGAGGGAAATTTAGATCAGCATAAATGTTGAAGATGTAGGTGAAAGGACGAACGCAGGCGAATGAAAAGTAGTGTGAAGGTAGTGGTGCAGCGATCTCCGGATATCCGTAAATGTGTCTCTGATTTACTGTGGGTGCAGTGGCTAGAACAGTAAACCAGCTGTGTGCTGTTAACAGTGGCATATCTAGTTATCCTACCGCCCGACACAAAAATAAATTTCCCAACACACATTATAGTTATTTTTTTAAAATTATTTTACGAATTGCTAAAAATTACCTACGTAAATATTATACAAATATGTTGGAATTATTATTCCTAGTTTAAAACACACCCACATGGACCTGATAACAACCACGAATAAAATCTTCCTTTAAAAATAATTAAAAATTCAATAATTAAAGACCAGATCGTTCCAGACGCCGCGTGAAGGCATGTGTGTTAAGAAAAATCAATGCGCTCCGATCTCCGCAACTGTTACGCTCTTTACCACGTTTTTATCCGTAATTAAACCGATATACGATATTTTGAAACTTTTGTATTTATTAAAGAGAATGGATAGCGTGCTGCATCACAGCAGCACTTGTGGACTAACCGTCACTGTGCGGGTGTCTCCGAAGAAGAGTGTAAGCGCTTGGAGGGCATACATCTCAAGGGAAAATGACTGCGCCAGCGAGCAAACGGTCTGTAGGCGTTCGTCTGAGTAGCTGCTTTGCATTGGACGGCCGACTCGACCGGATGGTTGAGTGACACAGGCGCGAGCGAGTGAAGAAGAGAGGCGTAGGAAAGCCGAAGAATATGGAGAATGAAGGTTGTGATTGATAAATTTATTGATTGTCTCGAGCCCGTCACCTTCTACGGTTATCAGTGTAGTGAATGTTTCTTCTGCATAGATATGGCGGTGTTCGGCTCAGCCGAAAGATAGATCCGGCGTAAACCTACACGTTGACTTGCAGCAGATTTACCTAAGATGCCCAAACGGGCACCGCCCTGCGCTATCAGATCCCGAATGCTCTCCCGACCTGTGAGTTAGTGAAGTACATGTAAGTATGTGTGAGACTGTAAGTAAGGAGTGAGGACAGAGCAGTGAAGAGGAAGAAAAGATCGCGCACGGTCCGTGATCCGTTTGTTAAGGTACTGCTCCTGCGTTTGCTTGGTGTTGACAGGAGAAAGCACGGAATAATACCGCGGCTCCTAGAATTATTCTCCAGACAGCGGCTGAATTTGCCTTGCAGCTTCTTGTTCACACTTGCATTTGAACGCAACAGCACATGCTGGGCCTGAGTTAAACACAGGTGGTGAATGTGGCTGTGACGATAGATGAGAGAAGAGATGATAACGTAATCTTCGGATGTACTGAGCGTAATTGTGTCGATGTTGAACTGTGAGTGACATCGAAAAAGTGGGCACACTTACATACACTACCCTAACACATGCCGGAAGACCGGTCGGAGATTTGAACGTATCCCGACTGGGGCGGTGCCAAGCTGGTGAAGATACCTGGTTGGGAAAAAACCGTTAGTCGACAGTAGGTCGGTGACGGATCTCGCCATCCAGCGGGGAAGATCACCGCCACCTCCTGATGAAAACATTCACTACACTTACGGGACTAATGACCTTCCATTGTTGACGTGGTCGGAATCACTAACAATCAATCAATCTGTTTGTTGGAGGGAACTCCGTCACTGGACGTTAGAGCGGTGGCAGATCTCACATTCTAGGAGGGATCACCGCCACCTCTCGAGGAAAACACCGCACTACAATTACTGGACTAATGAGTCTCTGCCAGTCGCAGAGCCGAGCGGACGTGTTTTGCTAAGCGCCTACCTGCTGCAGGATGGTGTCGACGGAGATGGGGGCGGCTATCGGCCGCTGGGTGAGGGGCTACCTGCCGCGCGGTGGCGGTGCCCGGGGACAGCGCAGGGCTGGGGCTCCTTGCGAGCGTGTTGGGCGCGGCGGTGATGGCGGTGCATTGGCGATCGGTGGGGTGGAGCTGAATCCCGGCCCCCTACTAACGTCGATATCATCGAGACTATCAATAGGAACCATAAGGAACTTATTGATAGAATCGATGTGTTGCAGGCTAGGGTTACGTCGGCAGAGGCTTCAGTGCAGTCGCTGCAGACAGCCAACGAGCGGCTGGTTCGCAAGGTGGATTCCCTGAGAACTAGTCGCGACGTAACAATATCATTGTTACTGGCATCCCAGAGCAGCGGAACGAGTCTTGGGCGGACTCGGAGAGGTGTATCCTGGATCTTGCGGAGCAGCTGGGGGTCGGGTTTGGGAGCTCCAGGATATCGAGCGCGCGCACCGGACCGGGCGGCGGCGCGAGGGACAGCCACGTATGATTGTGGCCAAGCTGGCCTCTTTCAGGAAGCGGGAGGAGCTGCTGCGTGCAGCCCGGGAGTATCGCTCCCGGAATGGCAGGGTGCGCGTCCGTGAGGACTTCAGCTGGGCAGTGCGGCAAACGCGTAAGGCGTTAATTCCGCATTTGCAGGAGGCGAAAGCGAGGGGAAAGCAGGCGTCGATTCGTTTCGACAAGCTTGTCGTGGCAGGGCGCAGCTACGTGTTGGCTGAGCTGGCGGCCGTCCGCGGGCGTGGGGGGCGGGCGACGGGTCCGTGAACTCGGCGAGGGCAGAACCCCAGTGGGCGGAAACCCCTTCCGGCAAGCGGGCGCCTCTTCGCGGCCGCCCCCACCCGCGCCTTCGGCCGCGGCCGCGCCTGCGGCCGCGCCTCGTGCTGGGGCGGCGCGGACGACCTCTGACCCCGCGGCATCGCGGCGGAGGCGGTCTCGTTCGCGTCGGCGGTCGCGTTCACGTTCCCGCCGGAGCCAACGGCACTCGGCGAGTCCCGGACGCTTTGCGGCTGACAGCCGGGAGCGAGGACCTCTTACGAGGGCGATGGCTGCGGCAAACGTGCAGCAGCAGGAAGCTCGCGGTGAGTCGGGACCAACAGGTCGCCAAATAGGCAGGAATAGGCTTAAGAATAGGATGTTGGAACATCAAAGGTCTAGGCTCTAAGCTCGAAATCAAGACTTCATGGGTACATAAACACATTTGATATAATCGGTCTCGTAGAAACTTGGTGGAAGGAGGGTGAGACTTTAAATGTGTCTGGTTTTACAGCCATATGCAAAACTAAAAACGTAGAGGGAAAGGGTAGGTACCCGGAGGGTTGCGTGCATATTTCAGGGATAGGTTAGTGCAATTTATTTATGAAATTACAACAACCTCGACAATTTTCTTTGTATTAGACTAGTAATGCAAAATACAGACCTCGCAATTGTATTTATATACCGTCACCCACAGGGCTCGCGTTATTATTCTCCAGAAGCTTTTGGTGAAATCAATAATTTCTTAGACTCGTTGAAGCAAAGGTATCCGAATACTGATTTACTAGTCTTAGGTGACATGAATGCTAGAATTGGCCATGAGCAGGAAGTATTTTCGGAGTTCGATCGGCAAGCGAGAGCTAATTCTAGAATAAGCAAAGACTCGGTCATCAATAATGATGGTCAGGAATTGTTAGAATTATGCGAGAGATTTAATCTCGAAATCTTAAATGGCAACTATGGACAGGATACTGAAGGGGAACTAACTTTTATTAGTGGGAATGGAGGTAGTGTAATAGATTATGCTCTGTTGTCTCATGAAGAATAAACAATTTATTAGATTTTGGAATCGAATTACGGGCAGAACCCGACCATTTGCCTGTGTGCGTTCATTTAGCAGTAATGCTACTGAACTGCCACAGGCAGTGGCACGGGCGGGAGCAACAAACTTCACAATAGCAAGACGACGGTTTGTATGGAAAGAGGAAAAGCGACAGGAATTTACAGAGGCTATTCTTAACTCGGTAGGGTGGGCACGAGAGGAGCGGTCACCGGAAAGGCAAGCAAAGAATTTAGAAAGGAGACTCTTTCGCGCAGGGAGGGCATGAATGTGGGGAGAGGAGGAAGGGTACTGACCCAAGGATGGTTTAGCGAGGAGTGTCGGGTGAGCAGGCGTGAAGCAATAGTAGCCTTAAGAATGTTCAGAAACTGTGGAACTGCGGAAGCGAGAAATAGTTACTTGTTACTACGTAGGCAATACGAGGCCACAATTAAGAAATCGAAGAAATCGTGGCAGGAGAGTGAGACAGCAAGAATAGAGGCAATTTTAAGAAACAATCATAATAAATCAATTTGGGACGTTATAAGATCACTGCGTAATAAAAGAAATGTAAGTAATGCAATTTCATCAGATGCGTGGAGCAGTACTTTTCACGGACGCTCGAAATAGCGAATATTGAAACAGGGATAGATATTATCACGGACCGGGATGTCCCTGAATTAGACGAACCGATAACCTGGAATGAAGTGAATAGGGCTATGCTAGCCATGAATAATAAGAAGGTAGGCGGCGCGGACGGCATTCCGACACAATTTATTTCGGAATTGTGGCACATAGACCAGAGAGTATTCTAAATTTATTTAATGCAATAGTTGATTCTGGATCGTATCCAGAAACGTGGAGTACAGCGATCCTCCAACCAGTCTTTAAGAATAAAGGTAATGCAATTGCCCACAAAATTATCGGAATTAGTCTTTACCAGCGCTGAGCAAACTATTTTGTAAAATACTCAACGGGCGACTGAGTGAATGGGCGGAAAAGCACAGTAAAATATCAGAATTGCAAGCAGGCTTTAGGAGGCTTCCGACTACCGACAATATCTTTGTGTTAGATACCCTAGTAAAGCAGGCGCTTGCCGTAAACGGGCCACTTATATTGCAGTTTTGTAGATTTCGAAATGGCTTTTGACTCTATCGATAGGAAAGCTTTATGGCAAAACTTAATGAGCTAGGCGTCTCACGTAAAGTTTTAAAAGTGTTGCAGAGCATATACGAAGACGTAAATTTCTGTGTCAGGTGCGGTGATGGAAGTACAACGCGAAAAATAAAATCGACAGTAGGAGTAAGACAGGGCTGTCCTCTCTCACCGCCATTGTTTATCTTGTTTATAAACGATTTATTGACGTGGTTACAGGATGCGGATACATCTGCGCCGGAAATTGAGGCCTCGAACATTCCCGGACTACTATATGCTGATGATTTAGTTTATGTTCGGGGACTATTGACGGCTTACAAAAGTTTAAATATCCTAGAAACGTATAGTGAAACATGGGGATTAAAGTAAATATTCAAAACCAAAGTAGTTGTCTTCAAGAATGGATTTATCTGGGTAACAAGGAGAAATGGTTTTACGCTCAGGAGGAGATTGACTGGTAAAAACATTTACATATCTTGGGGTAAAATTTTCCATGAATGGGGGATGGAGTAACCACATAGTGGCGGCGCACAGTAAAGGAAGAATTGCGCTCAAAGAAATCGTTTGCGCAGTGCGCAGGGTTCCGGAATTGCCTTTAAAGGTGTGCGAGACGATGTTTAAATCGCTAGTTCTCCCAGCAATGAATTATGGGGCAGAAATTTGGGGAGTGGATAGGATAGATCGACTAGAAAGCGTCGAAACAGATTATTTCAAATTAATTCTCGAGTCTCTAGATTCGCAGCAAATGCCGGAGTCCTAAGAGGTCGGTAGTGTAGGAATTTGGAAAGATTTTAAATGAAACCCATTAAACTTTGGATTAAATTAGCAGGTGAACAGGCTGACTCACTTATAAATAGATGTTTTCGGGTGCAGTTACAGGGAAACAACCAACGCTACTGGTCGTATAAAATTAAACTGCTACTGGAACGTTCAGGTCTGGGAGACGTTTCTTCGGAAATGGTGGGAGTTAGGGGAACACGTGACATAGAACGGTTAATTTCGGATAGACTTGCGGATATTAAAAGGCAAGAGATCCTGGCAGCAACGGCCGAAAACGTTCGCTAGTTGCGCAAATTCACGCGAGTCCGTTATGGGGTTGCGAACGTTACGTAAACACACTGCAAAAGGACGGAAGAGGGGGATACGCTTGGTTCAGGGTCGGGGTGGATGCAACGTAGATTAAAGGACTCGAATGGTAATGGCATCTGTGTGCTTTGCGGTGATAGGGAAGACTGGATCCATATCCTTTTAATTTGCAGTGCGACCGAAACTTGGAGAGGAAAATGGATGGGAATGGGAAATTACTACTCAACATAGGAACGTAACGCTCGCCCAAAACATTCTAGGGATAAAAGACCTAACTTCATGAAGAATTAGGAACATTTCTAGGAAAAGGTTCGGACCACTAGAGAAACTGAAATTAAGGAGTGGGAAAACAGTAGTGGTTAGTACGAGCAGAGCCTAGACTGGAGAGAAATATGTAATAAATCAATAAACTAACAATAATTAAGTTAGTAAGTTATGTTAGGTTAGTAAACAGTACAAAAAAAAAGTTATAAATTGTAGTCAATTGTTAAGTATAAGTAGATAAATAAAAAAAAAAAATTAAAATTAATTAAAAAATTAAAAAATTAAAATTAAATTAATTAAAATAAGTTAAATAAATTAAAAATAAATTAAATTAAAATAAAATAAAAGGAAACGGTTAAAATAAAGCACATTAGGGGGCGAAGGGAAGTGGGAATCGGAAATGTTAGGGCAGAGGCGTTGGTGCGGACGATTTTCTGTGGTGCTGTTTGTTTTCAGGTGCGGTGGAGGCCAAACACTGGAAGGAGAATGCCTGACGCCCGCCCAAATAAATAAATAGTCTAAAAAACGGATAGAGTAGCATGTACTCGGCTTCTGACGGCAGGTTTTTCCCCCTTCAGGGGTTTTTCCCTCAGCCGTACCTTATGGTCTCGTTTCCGCGGCTTTGAGGCGATGGAGAGACCATTTGGGGTGAATACCAGAAGGCGAAAGGTTAGAACGCGGTAGAATGTAGGTATTGTAATGGCTTAAAGGCCTTCGGCCTAGCCACATTGGATCAAGTTTCTAATTTGGCTGTAATAATTACCTATTAAATAAAAAAATAAAATTACTGGACTAATGACCTTGGCAGTTGACGCGCCTGGAATCACTAATTTATTAATCAATCGAAAAAGTGGGCGTGTAAGTATAGACGGACGGTGAATGCGCGTGCAAGAAAACCCTAAACAAGTGCTGGGCGATTGGGCGCGCGTCGGTCGAGTGGTCCGGTGGGCGGGCGGGGGGTCGGTGAGCGGCCAGCGAAGGGCGGAGCGCGACGAAGAGAGCTGAGGGCGGAGGGCGGCCGATCTCACGGCTGTTCGCGCGCCAGACGCGAATAAATTCCGGTGTAGCGAGCTGACGTCAAGATGCGCACGATAGCTCCACCGCTATATCAGGCAGCGGCGGGGCGGCGGGGCGGCGGGGCGGCGGGCGGCAGGGGCGGCGGGCGGCGGGGCGGCGGGGCGGCGGGGGCGGCGGGGCGGCGGGGCGGCGGGGGCGGGCGGCGGGGCGGCGGGGCGGCGGGGCGGCGGGGCGGCGGGGCGGCGGGGCGGCGGGGCGGCGGGGCGGCGGGGCGGCGGGGCGCGCGGGGCGGCGGGGCGGCGGGGCGGCGGGCGGCGGGGCGGCGGGGCGGCAGGGGCGGCGGGGGCGGCGGGGCGGCGGAGGCGGCGGGGCGGCGGGGCGGCGGGGCGGGGGGCGGCGGGGTGGCGTGGAGGCGGGGCCGCGGGGCGGCGGGTGGCGGGAGGCGGGGCCGCGGGGCGGCGGGCCGTGGAGGCGCGGGGCCGCGGAGGCGGGGCCGGGGGCGGCGGGTGGCGGGAGGCGGGGCCGCGGGGCGGCGGTGGCGGGAGGCGGGCCGCGGGGCGGCGGTGGCGGAGGCGGGGCCGCGGGGAGGCGGGTGGCGGGGAGGCGGGGGCGGCGGGGCGGCGGGTGGCGTGAGGCGGGGCCGCGGGGGCGGCGGGTGGCGGGAGGCGGGGCCGCGGGGCCGTGAGAGCCGCGGGGCCGCGGGGAGGCGGGGAGGCGGGGCCGCGGGGCGGCGGGTGGCGGAGGCGGGGGCCGGGGGGCGGCGGGGTGGCGGGGAGGCGGGGGCCGCGGGGGAGGCGGAGGCAGCGGGGGCGGCGGGGGCGTCGGGGGCGTCGCTCCGCTCCGCTCGCGCGCTCCGCTGCGCCCGCCCTCACCCTGTGCCCTTCGCCTTGCCTTCGCCCAGGCCGACCCCACGCGCCCGTGCTTTTGCCCGCTCGCCCCGCCCTCGCGCTCCCTGTCTCGACCTCCGCGCCGCGATCGTCCGCGCTGCCCTCTGTATCATTCCGACTGACGCTTTTTCTTTTTTGGTAATGTTCCACTGTTTTTCTGAGCCCCGGTTTCCCTTTTTCTGTTTGTGTGCTTTCATTGTTTCTGTTTTGTGTTACCGCTTACATATATATTTCGCGTCTTGATTTAACTACCGTCTGTTAATATTTGACCACTAGTATTTCGGTTCTGGTTCTCTTTCTATTTTTTCGATGTTTGATTTTTGTTCTTTATACTTGGTTTTACTGTTTACTAGACGGTTATTATACGCGCACGTTTTGAGCCCTGGAATACCTACCCTCACTCCGTAGCCAACATTAGTTGAAATAACAATAAATGATGCGTTGTAGACAAAATCTGATCACCAGAAATGTTTGCTCCCGTGTAATAGAAACTATTTTGCACCGAAAAACAAGTTACAAATTCAATATAAAGTTCTTTTTTCTCAAAATAACCAAACTTCCCACTTTTCTCGCAACTAGGGAAGCGAGGGTTCAAGGAAACGTGCGCGGATAATACGTGACTTGATTCGGCTATTCCCGGTCTTTATATGATTCTTATTTTATATTTGTTTATTATTACAGAGCCTTTGTTTCTGTTTTGATGTTCGCAATTCATTCTTTCTGCTAATTGCTAATTTTGAGGTGCATTTATATTGCAACTTGAATTTCTTATACTTGTTTTCTTTTTGTTAATTTTCTGCTGTTTTTCTCAACTTTTTGCGGTTTCTATCCAATGAACTTCACTTTGACTTCTTATTTATGTTTGGTGCTTTGTTCTACTTTGTATATCTCCGTCAACTACTTTTATTTTGTTCATTCTTAGTTTCCAACCCTGTCTTTTCAATATATACATAATACTGTATGTGTGTATATATATATATATATATATACACATACACATGTAGATTACTGTTAGATTTTCTCCAAGTTTAACGTTATTTTCTTTATTTTCCTTATTTCCTTTGTTTCTTTCTGTTAATCGCCTCTTTAAAAATTGATCTTTTGTAAATATATTTAATGATCCCAGAGTCATATCATTGCTTTATATCTAACCTTAAAATACCTTGGGTTCAATTAGCAATAGATTTAACAATGATATTTTCTACACATTTTCCTTGAGATTTGCCTGAATTGTAAGTGGTTATGTAATTCAATATTTTATTTAATCTTCGCCTTTGATTATGCATTTATTTTATTTTTCTTGGAACTTCAAAGTGACATCTGATTGAGTTCCATTTTCATCGTTTATACTTTACTCTCGAAAATAAGCAGAAAACGTTTCTCACACTTTATTCTATTCTCTATCAAATCCAAACTCGAATCATATTCTCGTGAGGATATGCAGTTCTTGTTCTTTTCACGAATTTCGATTCGACTTTTAGTATTTTCATTTATAGTGTTGATTTTTTCCATTTAAAGAAATGTTCAAATACAAATTAAACATTCAATTATATTTCTAAATTCGCAAAGCTAAATATCATCCGAATGACTTGTATTTATAATCAGGTAAACAGAACAGTTTCTCGTTTGAGGAAGAGCACGGCAGCACTCCATTCTCGAGAGCTAATTAACGTCTCGGCAAATACAACGGCAGTACAAGACTCCCAAATCATCAACTTAACAACTCAACAATGGTTTAAATTAATATATTATCTTGGCAAAATAATTTATAATAATTAATTGCAATAATAAAAATGTAATATTTAAATCGTTATAATTTACTCAAGAGAGGAAGTGTTATTTTCAACTAGTGTTGAAGGAACACAACCCATTACGCATACTAGGATGCCAACCCATTATTTATGTAATCGTTTGATTATACAAATATGAATGAGTCCTGGAAAAAATGAGCAAAAAATAACATCAGCATTGCGTACGTGTCTTCTTGAATTCGGTGCAAACCCTTCTATCTGTAAGCTGCGTGGTGGCATCCTAGGCTTGGAGCGCGCTCTCGCGTTTGCAACCCCAACGCACGGCGCCGAGCGGCGCGGCACGAGGCGGTAGCGGCACGTTTGCGGGCCGGGGCGCCGGCGGGGGAGGGGCGAGGGGGAAACGGCGGCAGGGGCGGGGACGGCGGCACCCGCGGGGGCGGGCGCGGCGGGAGGGGGCGCCGCGGTCCGCCCGATCGATCAAAATGCAGCCCCAGCTTCCGCCCGCGCCACGTGGAGCGCTCGCATCAACGCTGCGCCGCCATGTTCGATTCTCTTTACAACCGGAGACGCGAGCACACTCTGGCGGAGGAAGCTTGTACTACGCCGGTGGTGGTCGCGCGCCGCCCTCCCCTTGCCTCTGCCCGTTCCTACCCCTACCTTCCCCCTCGGCCATCCACCCAACGCTTCCCGCGCTCGTGACCGGAAAGGACACCACACGGCGGCATCGGAAGCGATCTGCATAAAACTCCCCTCTTCCCGGCGGCGCCACCCGCTTCCTCCACCCCTCCCCCTCTTTTCCGTTTCCTTCGCCACTTAAGTTTACGGGGAAAACAAGGCGGCACTAAGAACATCTTTCACTGCATGAACGAGTTGGAGTTTTCTCAACTGTTTCAAGTCGCTGACAAGATTATTTCGCGTCTGTCAAGCACGGAACGCTCAATTGCCTTTTAAGAAAATTTGGAGCTGGATATTGGGGTAGGGGCAGAGTGGTGATTGTCGTGGGATTTAGAGATAAAGGGAAGGCCGGATAAAGTGCGAATGGAATAGCTGATTCAAGCATGAAGTAGTTGATGAGAGAGATGCCTAGATAGAGTGGAAAATGGGTGTATGTAAGAGTCGGAATGTGTGTATGTGTGAGAGATAGAAAGAGAGAAAGAGAGGGAGGGGCTTTCATGTGTTAGGCAATCTGCCTGATTTAACATCTTCCCGTCTAATGAAGAGAGGACGTTGATTCGGAAATTGAGTGAGGAAGAAATGATAGACCATTCCTTGAAAAATGCGATCTTAAGCCTACTTTACATTGTATTTACATACACAAATGGAATAAAAATATGGAACTCTATTTCACAAAGACGGATCTTAATTCGTGAGTAATGGAAAGAATAATATCGTATTATTCTACTGTATCATCTTGATAGCACAGAAAATACACAATATTTGAGAAGTTCATAAATTCACATTTCGAATGCAATGACTCACTCTAATCTTCATAATTAAGATGCAGATGCACTGGAATCATACAGTAAAAAAGTATTGAAAGTAAACGAACTACAAGGGTGGCAGTAGTGGAGTTTGTGACGGTGATGGAGGGTTTGTAAACAATTGAAGTCGGAACGAATGGCCTCCAGTCGCAGGTGAGTGGCAATGGTAGAGGGGCGACGCCAGACACCATTACCCACGTGAAGGCAGGGGTAACGGCGAAGGGGAGTCGGAGAAAACAGAAGTCTTAAATCACGATTTTCCCACAAAAGACCCACAGAATTAGTCTACAAATAAATTTTAATATCTCGTGAAAATGTATAGGTATGGCCACAATGATGAGAAAATATGAAGCGTGGTTAAACAATAAAATGCTGAAAGGCAGGCATATAATAATTAACTCATTCTCACTGATAAATTTAATGGAAGCAGATTTTGTAATTTTAATTTTTTGTGTAGGATCGCAATTTCATCACACTTAGACTTTAGAATGAGAAAGTTTGTACACATTGTGTAGGTGTAAGAAATTTTTTCATTAAAATAAAACGACTTTAATACACACTTAGCTTATTTTACTACAGTGTGATCGTATCTACTGAGTTTTTACGAGAAAAATGTTTATGATCTGTATAATACCGTATTAGTATATCCTGCAATTTATAAATATTCCGATCTTTTAGTTTCCTTACAATGTGTAAACCTCAACAAGACTTGCAGTTTGAGATCTGAACAATGGGACCACAAAACCCAGATTCCAGAGATCGAAGTGTCTCTGAAAATTGAAGTATCGAAGAGGTAATAAGTCAACTTCCCTAATATTTTATTACTTTATACTTTAAATTACTTTATATTTAATATTTTCAAAATATTAAAACTAATTCTTAATGAATAAATTTAAAATTATGGTCTGAACTTGAAGTCTGAAGTTTATTCTGATTCTCGGAAAACGAGAAGCTGAAGTGGAGAATGAGAACGGATGATAGAAGGTGCAAATGAAGATGGATGTAGAAAAGTAAAAATAAGAAACAAGGAAGGAGAGAAATAGACAAGAACGGAGGCAAAGGATAATAAAGAAGAAAATAAGGAGGATGAAGAGAAGCAAGGTAAAGAGAAAGAAAAAGTTTAAGAAAAAATGGGTGAGAGAAAAAAGAGGAAGAGGAAAAGAGACAGAGAAAAGAAAGGAAGCGCCGATGGGAAGAAAGGAGGAGGATGGGAGGAGGAGAAGAAGAGAAAGCAAACGAAAAAGAAGAAGAAAAGAAAAACAGAAGAAAAAGAAAGAAAACTACGAGAGGGAAGACGGAGAGAAGAAGGAGAAAGAACGCCATGAAATATGCTGTGTTGTGCAGTATTCGTACAACGTATGCTCCCCAGTTCGGTCTCTGAGTAAGCCTGCTCGAAACAGGAAGATTGGTCAGCCCTGCCTTAGAACGACCAGCGCCCCGAGGGCAGGGGCAGCGAGGGAGCGCCGCCGCGGAGACGATCGGCGGACGAAGCGCGGATGAAGGAGGATAAGGCGCGATGGATCGTGGAATAATTCCCCGAACAAGAGGGGGAGCCACGGCCGCCCTGCGACGTACCTAAGAATTGTATCCCTGGGGGAGCGCCCCGCCTGGTGATGGGTGCGATATTTATGGGCGACTATTGCGCTTGATGTCGCAAACTGGATAATATTGGATCATTTAGACTTTTATCTGTATAATGTCTGAGACAATCCAGATGTACGGGATGAACTAATTTTGAAAATTAGTCTAGGAATTAATACAGGTTCTGTTTATCAATACTGCGTCTGAGAGTCCTTTCATTTTGAAGTTCATCTGTTTAGAGTATGACATGTTGGAGTAAGGTATATACTTCTTCAGTCAATCACTGATGCAAACAAACAACGGATGCAACAAGCTAGAATTGGTAAGTTATGACAAAAACAAAATATTTTAATGAGTATATGTTCCTTTGTTTCTACAATACACTGACGTTGTAACTACTCATGTTTGGTAAACTGGCGTTTGTATATTGTTCATATATTCCTGATCGAAAAGAACATTCACCTAAGGGAGGATATGAAGTTGCCCTATAATCGAACTCTATTTTGAGATGATTTATCGTAATATCCTTCCATGCCAACAAATTACACACAGCAGCCGATTTTTAACGATCAAGGTTACTAATCATCCCGATGCCTAAAGGTCATTATGCTGATAATTTTGAAAGGAAAATTTTGGAATTGATTAAATCAAGAGATTTCGGGGTTTCAAAATTGGCGATAATTTCTTCGTTCTTGTTTATTGAAAAAGAACATCACCAAGTATATATTTTACGCTTTTGTGAAATTGTAAGGAGATAGCAAGGTTATATATTACAGAAACAAGGCTTGAAGAATAATTTGAGTTTCAATCCTAACCCCAAAATCGAATATACTTTCAAAGAATAGCCCTCTCGACCTCTAGTAAAGATTTTCTGTGCGAGATGTATTCCCAATGGGACGCCCAAACTCTGTAGGCTAAGATGGACATTCAGAATCAATTTAATCGCCCCCAAAGGGGCCCTTTCGATAACATCACGCATGAAAGACACATACATAACTTACGCGAATGTACACCCAGACACGCCTCACCGACACTACCA
>CAXIVR010001343.1:0-32132 GCA_964035755.1 Teleogryllus oceanicus
TCCTTGGCCCCGATTTTGCCATTCTCTTCCATTGTAATTTGTCATATTATAAAAATATCTAAATATAATAATTTTCAATGTATGCATATTTATTCGAATTGTTTTCCTAGCTTTTGAGTATGTTCAGTTGAGTGTGTTCCATGCACTCACATTGTGATCCGCGCGGAAAGCAAAGAGAGTTAAGTTAAATATCACACGCATTGGCTACTAAATAACCAAATAAAAGGATCAATAAATGTACTGAAACCGGAACCATGAGTGGAAATGATGTGGGAATGGAAATCTTTTATGAAATTCCTGCATGATATAGTTTCTTTGTTTCCTTTGTTCGTAAGTCACCTTGTTTTATCTGTGAATAGAGAAAGGCATTTGAGTTGTAATGTGATTTTCTATAATGTTACCTATATTGAATTCTGGCCTATAACCTGCAAAACTTTACAAAATGAGAAAACGAAGGCATTTATTATTTTGTTCCATGACAACCTCTTGGGTAAAAATAAAATAACGAAACTGACTGTTCAGCGTATTTTTCCTCAGGTGTTATAATACAGTTTGAGTCTTCATTTTGCATTGCAATACTCAATTATATTTGCATTGGTGAGATTTTCTAGATCACGTTCAAAGAGGCATAAACTAAGAATAACTCACAAAAAATGTTAATTTGTGATAATTATGTTTATGGAAGTGAAGGAATGACGCCTAATAATTTACGAAATAAAAATCAATTATTTAAAGTTTTCTAGAATTATTATAAAATTTTATTTAATACTTACGAGTGTTGTAGTCCACGTGTGTTGTAGTCCACGACTAACATGGCGTTGATGCACAAGAACAGTCACACATCGAAAGTAGTGTGCTTTTTTGAAAAGTGTATTTTAATTAATAAAAATTCATAATGATAATTTGCAAAGCAGACGACATGCAGAATAAAATATTCTGCCTTTGCACTTTCGCTCCTACTGAATGTTTTTCATGGAAAAGAGAAATTTTTATATTGGTGACTTTTCTTGTGAACCGACGACAATCTGCACGGGAGATCAGCAAATCAGGCGGCTCTCAGGAAAGGAGTGTAGACAAGATGCCAAAGGAAGGATCGGGCGCGGTCCGTTAAGTAACTACCCCAGCATAAAATTTGTTAGGCAATTAAATGTTGTTAGGCGGAAGAGCAGGCCCAGTGGTCTGAGCCTCGCCATTAGTAAAAACATTATTTTATTATTATTATTATTATTATTATTATTATTATTATTATTATTATTATTAGCGAATTCTCCCCAGAAATGGAAGACGTTAAGCAAGTAACTCGATCAATTTTCTTGAGTTCTTTTGATCCAATAGGTTTTGATTCTTCCGAGAAGGCTCGTTTACGTTCTTCTGACCATTTTGCTCTGTATTTTTTTTTTTGCTTTTTTATATTTTCATTTTGCTCTTTTTGTTTAGGTTGCTCTGGCATAACTTACCATTTGTCTACTTTAGGTCTGAAAGTGTCTCTTTCTAAAAATTATTTTATTATTATTATTATTATTATTATTATTATTATTATTAATTGGAGGAAATCTGGAATCAGAGAAACCGGTTTTTAGTTTTGTCATCCAGTGGTCGGGATCGAAGTACTTACTGAACTAGAGTACTACTTCACCACTATTGGTAATCGAATCTAGAACCTCGCAGTTTTCGAAACGGAATTACAAGTACAGTCGGATACAGATTCTGTCAGTAAGCTGCGAGAGTGCAACTAGATTCTCAATTCGTCGCGATATGCCGAATCGACGAAGAAAGTATGAACGTCACCGGACATATTACTTCAGACGGCAACGACTGTAGCTGCAGAAAACGGAAGGCACGCTGAGGCTTTCGATTATAGCCGAGGGTCCGCCGACTTTCACGGACATTGACATTGGAAACCGCTGGCGGAGAGCGAACAAGTGTTTGAGTTGAACCCTGACCTTTGAGGTCAGCTCTGGTGGCAATGACTCTTCACACCGCTATTCAGGTGGTTCACGCACGCTGGTGCCAGTGAATAACCACGCGCTACGTTGAATTCGGCGTAACCCTGGCGCCTTTCTCTTTCCTTAATGTCTTGACGGTGGTTGGCAATGTGATATTCGTCTTCTTCCACATGCAACCTCTAATATTGATAACTGTTAAGAACACGCAGATTTGCTTTCGCTTTTTCTCAAATAATGAATAGGACACGAGCAGAAACAGCGTGTACAATAGGTAAACTGAACAAATAATACTATTGCATGATTATTTGTGCCGTATTGGAAATTTTTTCTATCATCCTGTCTTTCTTCTGAAATATCTGCTTTGACATGAGTATTATTACGACTGGGTGGAAGAAATGTAATTTGAGACATTTTTAAAGATATTTAAACATTACAGAGTACTACACCATCTTTTCAAATAATTATTTACGTACTTTGCATTTACAATAATAACGAAATAAATGCTAAAATATTTGTGAAACACCCTAATTTTTAATATTTTTAAACAGTTTTGAAATGTACTTCTATGTTCACAATGAGAAAATAATAAGAGATTTGTCAGGGACAAAATAATTTAGTCATTACTAAAAAACTCTCTCTGAGAAATAGAAAAGCAACGTACTCTTTATTCAATATCAATTAGTAGTAGCAAATCTGTATATGCTTAAAATTAATTCTGTGCATCACACTGTTTTCCAGATACCTACATATTTTTGGTTCTAAAAGAGTAGCTTTCTTCCTATTGAGCCATAATAAGTATTACTTTTTTCGGAAAGAATAGACACTTTTAACATCCGAATATAAATATGAATATTTTAAACTAACGTTGAAATTATAGGTTCAATAATATTTTTTAATACACGAAAATTATTTTCATGATAATTGCTGGCTCGAGTAAAGATTAAAATATTTCGATAATACAAATAAAAACTAAAATTAGTCCGATAAGTAGACATGAAATTTCATAGAGAACTTACGGAACCCACATTTCAATTTTCTGGATTGCTGCCAGCAGCTTGCACATTCAGAGGAGTCATTTTGACGTATGGTAGTAAGATCGCACAGCTAAGAGCACAACATATATTCATCTCTCTCAAAACGGTGTTTTATCATAGGGAGATTTACACACTGCCTTGACATCATCGTTGCTTGTCTCGAGATTATCTCATGCATTCTCTAATTGAGCAAGTCTCGACTTTTATCAATATAAATTATTTTCCTTAATAAGGGTATCTCTCAAATAATTGCAGACGAATCCTATCTTATAGAAGAGTTTGACATCGCATTTATAAGCTAAAACTACAACGTACTCTTAATGTTCTGCGATGCTGTTCTGCTCGCTAATTGATAACAGCATATTCTGTGCTGCATGAAACTACTAATAATCAAGAGCGAAAATTTGTATGACAAAATTTGTAATACCGTGAAGTGGTAAAATATGAAGTTTGATTTTCTGGTAAAGAAAAGTTAAGATTCGCGTCTCAAAAACATTGTGACAGGTCACAGACAATACCGTTGGCTTTATATGATCGTAGACAGAGATATCCTGATTATTGTATACCGATGGTTTACACTAGCAACAAATCTGGATGGAATTTAATCTCTGGACAAGAATTTTCTCGGCTAACTGCTTTGATCGGTAGTTTTCTCTGGTTTCTCCAATCAGTATTAGATGAATTCTGAATCAGCACTCTTAACAAATAGGCACAGAATGCGTCCAGTATTTTCTTTCTCCTCTTTGTCCAATTCTTTTCGTTATGTCCGTCACTTACACTTATAAGCAATCACTACTACACATGTGAGAAGACCCATACGGTATCTTCCTACCTTGTTTAGGGAAGGTCGTTCCGGCTGGGACGGCGTCCTGCTGAGGGACATACCTGTTGGTGGAAAACCCTCCAGTACCGAGACCCGGAGCCAGATCTTTCAGCGGAGGAGAAACAATCCACAATCGTCGCTCACTTACATAAAAGTTATATTTTGCAGCGAATGACCGGGAGAGGGCCAGTGACAACTGAGCTGCGCACCTCTGACCGGGAGGCCAAGGGAGTCCGACGGTGGCAGGATTTTCGATCTGTTTTTTAGCGGGTTTCAAATCGCTTGTCTGGGGGAAACGGGACCGACTGCCGATCGATATTTTTGTTTACTGCAATCAACACCGGGAAAATGCGGCACCCCCAACAAAGGGCCCAAAAGACCCGCGCGATCTTTTTTTTCTTTCCTTGTCTTATCCTTTCCTCACACACACACAAACTAACATGCCCCACTCCACATTCCGGGAGCCCAGAGGGGGACCACTTGTACTGGCTGGGGAAGGCCCCATGGAGATACCGCTTGGGAAACCCCCTTTCCCGTCTTTCGTCGACGCCGGATCGGGCATTCAGCGGGAGAAGACCACCGCCATCCCCTACAAAACACGCACTACGCTTGGGGGGATACACTCCCTTTCAGTTAACACGCCCGGAATCAAAACGGCAGGCAATGTTTTTTGAAATTTCCCTGATGCTCTCCTTTTCCTCCATCGCAAAACTTCCCTCAACATTCAGTTACGTTGTCATGAAACCAACCCGAGTTGTTCCCCACCACGAACCCCCAAAACCCTATATTTTTTAACCCCCCTTCACAAAACTTATTCACCTTCCCAAAGGGTTTCCCCCACCCTGCATTGCAAATGGCCGCGCAGTGGGCTGGGTCGGGGTTCTTCTCACCGGGCCTCTTTTTGTGTGGGCGGCGGGGGAACTCCCACCCAATTGGCAAAAGAGGAAAAGCGTTTGCGGTGACGAACAACCCAACGGGCGCCGAAAAGGGGGCATGATTTTGGCGAGTTGCGCCGGGCGTCTTGTGCTTTGATTAGGTCCCCCCGGTGGGGTTTTGACTCCACTGCTAAAACAACCACTGACTGGGGGAGAATTTGGGCCGTTGCTCATGGTGTTTTCTGTGTTCCCCGTTAGATACGACGAAGTCGATTTCAACTCTTCGATTTTGACGGGGAAATTTTAGTCAGGCATCTGATAATATAGCTTCTAAGAGGTCCTAGGTTTGAGTCCGACGGGGTAGGATTTTCCAATTTTTCAGCAGGTCGGTTTTTGCCCCCTTCGTCGCGTTGAGGGGAATTTACACCCCCCAACTAACTGAAAAGCCGTTCAAAAACCGCCCCCCGAATGAAACCGTTGGGGCGACCCCAGGACTCAGTTGATATGAGCTACCGCTCCCGGTTTTACACGTAGATAAAAAAAAAATACAAGCTGTTTGAATTAACCACTGTGTGGAGGAAATTCAAAAGCGAGCTGCCTGACAGTTTTCGTGAGTGAATTTAAAAAAAGCGTTTCAAAATCGGGAACAGGGTATCATCCCCCCTTACTAACATAGTGTAGGGCAAGGGCCCCCGGGGGAAGGAGGGGCGGGAAATCTGATACCTGTGGGACAGCCTGGGGCACCACCCCCTAGAGTTTAAAGGTCCACTGTTTCGTGACGTCACCATAGGTAGTCATGGATTGTCTCCTCTTACGTCACAGTTTTTCCTAGAAACCCTTTTTAACCTTTTTTTATTAAAAAATCAACTATAAAAATTCTTTTAATTTTTTAAAAAACATTGGTTTTAATACAGGCAATGACCCATTTATTGAAAATAACTGATAAATTGATCAAATATTCAATCTTCTGCAATTTGTTTGACAATTTCATTTTTTTCTGACAAAGTAACAAAAACAGCTTTCCAGCGTAAATTTTGGGTAGACATTTACTGAATGACCTTAAACCATCACAAACAATTCTGCTCAGATATTTTAAGATAGTGGGCCCCCAAAATTTCTTTTATTGGTGACTTTGAAGCATTCTATTAAAGGGGCAGGGGGAAATCACCCATTCCCTTTACATTTTTTTAGTATATTCCAGGAAACTAAATTTTTCTTCCTTTTTTAAAACAGTGTATATCAATGCACGATTAAAAACTTTTTTTGAGACACGGTTTTTTAAACATATTTCTTACAATACAATACATTAAACCAATTATTTACAATATAATACACAAAATCTATTTATTTACAATAATCACTGAATGTATTAAAAGTTTGTAGTTTTCTGTAATTTCCATTTCCAGTGTTTCGCTTTTCAAAGGGTCTTCCGTCGGGAACATTTCGTGATCAGTGAGCTGGACAGTTAAGGAACACAGATGGTACATCACTTCTTAACTTTCGTATAGTCAGTCTCGATGAAGTTTCTCTCCTTGTTCATTATACACCACCTTCTCCCAAATTATGTCATTTTGATGGAAATAAAGGGGAGATACCTAAAAACAAGAAAATAATATTTATAATATGTATAATAAAATAATTAATAAACAAAAATTTCTTTCTTCTTCAATGAATGCCTATAAATTATTGTTAACACAATCATTCTGTCAACAGATATTTATATTAAAATGTATTGAAAGTTATACACTTTATTTGTTAAAATGTAAAATTCAAACCAGGCCTGAAGATGGCTATAAATGTAGCCGAAACGTCATGTAATTAAAATATATACAAAATTACTCTTGAATGTCAAAAATAAAAGTGGAACTGGTGTTAATAATAATAATAATAATAAATAATAATAAATAATAATAAAAAATGATAATAATAAGGTTGCATGAGAGGTAAATTAAAATTGTACAGCGTTAGTCTATAATATCAAATATGTAATAGAAATTAAATTTCACCTTAAAACCCAAATACAAAAACAAAAAAATTAATTTGAAATTAATTCATGCACCACTCGACTTTTGCTTTCATATTTCTAAGGTAATTCCTTTGACATAAATTATTGTTTTGTTTTATAACATTATACAAGTACAGAAAATCCAAGATTTTTTGTGAGGTTATGGATTTTTAAGTTTTACTTACAATTGAATGTTATAACTAGTGTTACTATAAGATTATTTAACTTATAGTTTAGTTTACTATCACTATTTATTTAACAGCATACAGAAAATAGTTGAAAGTTCAGCATCATTTTACAAGGAAAAATTGAAGATCTAATTGCAAACAATTTTGTTTCCGATAGAACATTAGAAATATTACTAAATAATGTCAATGCCCTTAGCAACTACATGCAATTTATGTTTTGAATAAATAATAAATATAATAAATGTAGATTCAACAGGGCATATAAACCCACAGTCTCACCTTCGAGGATTTGGAAGGAAAAAAAATCTTCTCCGAATAGCAGCGTCCATTTCTTCCAAAGCAGGATTTTTTGGAAAACCCAAAAACATCTAATTTCGAGGCTTCATCGTAGTTTACTCGACACCTCGGAACTACACATATAAACGGCATATCAAACCGGCAGTATAATAAAGATGAACTTTACCGAACACACGGACAACACCACACGAATTCAACTGAAAAAAACATGGCTGCGCCAGGCCCTCCCTGCTTCATGACTACCTACACCGCCATCTTAGTGACGTCACGTACTAGTGAGCAGGCTTTACAACTCTAGGAGGTGGTGCTAGGCGTCAAGGGGCTGGGACGGATACTTTTAGACCAGATGGACGCCAGCGTTCTCGACGGCCACGTAATGAAGGAACTCCCCCGCACGCTCAACGGCGTTCACGGACGGGAAGACAGCAGGTATAAAATGAGGACTAGCTCACGCGGCGGGTTTTGTTTCGAAACTCGCGCTTTGGGAAAATTTACTCCCAGGCTGGAGTTTGTGCACGGGGGACAATCGCAGGAGGGGTGCCGTAAAACGTTCACTGGAGACGAGACCTCCGTAGATAGGACCTTCGGAAACGTTAAATACTCTCTGTAAGTTCTGATTAGAAGTACGCATTGTGTTCTACTTGTGAGCATTTTCCGCTTTTCAAAAATTAAACCAAGAGAGACAAAGCAAAGAACTCTACCGTAGATGTACATTCAATGTAGATTCGCGCTGTTCCGGAG
The DNA here is from genome assembly GCA_964035755.1 of Teleogryllus oceanicus. Classification (NCBI taxonomy): domain Eukaryota; kingdom Metazoa; phylum Arthropoda; class Insecta; order Orthoptera; family Gryllidae; genus Teleogryllus; species Teleogryllus oceanicus. Next base: position 7,910 of record CAXIVR010001343.1, read on the forward strand.
AGATGTGACGGAGCATCAGCTGATGTCAGTGGAGTGGCACTGAGGAGAGTCCCGACGGTGCACCGTCAGGGGAAAGGGTTTTTAATCTGGGTAGATAGCTAGGGGCCCATTCAGTCTGTCTGCAGAAGAATTTCTGGTGGCCGACACTTAATCCAAATTTTTCCCTGTTTTATCCGATCAATACCAAGCGAATACCGGTCAATACCAAGCGAGTACACTCAAATTTACATGCACCACACTAACACACATGCCTGGAGATCGAGGAATGAGACTTTGTCCCGGCTGGGGCGGTGTTCCGTTGAAGGGAGACACCTGGTTGGGAAAAACCCCGCTGGCCGATTGGTAGGTCGTCGCTGGATCTTACCATCCAGCGGGGAAAGGTCACTCCCTCTCGAGAAAAAAAAATTCACTGAACTTTCGCGACCTTAGCAGTTGACGCGCCCGAAATCACTAATCAATCGATTAAAATTCAAGCGCTCTCCCAGCTGGGAAGATTTTTTAAATTTAAATATGAAACAAAATTATTAAAAATTGTTGAAATGTGATACTAGTCATTACTCAATAACTACTCCTTTCTATAAAAGAAGAGTTTATGACATCAAGGACAAAAGGGTAAAAAACAAAGACAATTATTAGTTTTTTATTGGAGTAAGGTAAAATTTGGGGGAATGCATTACATACCGAAACTTTTCCTCGTCTTAGGTCACTAGTCATTACTCAATAACTACTCCTTTCTATAAAAGAAGAGTTTATGACATCATTAAAATGAGGGATAAATTTCTTTCAGAAAGAAATCTCTGGCTTTAGTATTGGAGGTGTAGTATAGATTCGATAATACTTATGAATCTGCATGAGGATAAAGGGAACAAGTCAAAAATTAATTTTTTTCTTATGTTCGAAAGTTGCTCTTTAAAATTGTACTGTAAAGAATGTAATCACGTCAGAACAGTGTTTAGACTATCGTTAGTGAATTCACACAGAAAAATTCGAGAGGATAATATAACATGTGTGAGTATTATTTAATGCTTTCTTCCTCCTTAAAAGTGGCAACATATGACTTATTCCCTTCCTCCTCAGCAGGATTCATTTGATCTTTTCCATTTTCCAAATTTTGTAGGTTTTACATATACATATGTATGTATACAATATTTTTATACAATATTTCTTTTATGTGAGAACAAATCAAGAAAAGTTTCTGCCATTTTCTAGAAAAGGTTGTAAAGGTCATAATAGCTTCATGTAAAGTACCACTCAAAATTAAAATATCTTAGTGACCGTCAAAAAGGCTAACTAGATCTTATTCCTGACGTATTTACCAAATTTTATCTCGAAATGTTGTAATACAATCCTATGCGTGACAAATTCATCCATCTATCCATCCATAAACAGAGTGAGTCACATAACTTCCTGCAGTTTTAGGACGGCTAAGTTAATGCAACGCAGTTTTCACGGAAGTGCATAAGGGAATGGGGCTAGTTGATACATGTATTCATTTCTATGTTATCACTTCTATTTCACGACATATTGAGGTAACTTTCTTTCAAATGGAACATTACATATTTTTAGTCTGCGTAAAACGACTAACACAATGATACACATATTGTCAAATGTTAGATAAACATTTTTGATAAATTTTGATGTTTTTTGACTGGTGTTTAAGGAATATTTTTACGGAACAGTCCGTCACATAAGGTCATCCAGCGCTTCCCGTGCTAATGCGCGCTCTGGCAGTGAAAGCTTAGCACAAAAAATCAAATTACTCAATAAACTGCTTTTCTAACATATCACAACATCTATATCATTGGATTCTTCTATTTACGCTCGTCATGATAGACTAAAAATATGTGTCGTTGCGTTTGAAGAAACAAAGTTACCTCAATGTCTTTTAAAATACAAATGATAAAATAGAAATGATTACATGTGTCAATTAGCCATATTCTATCATGCACTTCCCCGAAAATTGCATTGCAATAACTTTAACCGTTCAAACAAATTTTATAGGTTTACATTTAGATGCTTAGTAGTCATTCAAATATATGAAAATTTGTTTAGCGGTAAAATAGTCTCGAATTTAAGATCACATTTTTAATATTTTTCATATTTACGGAATAGTGATTTTCAAGGGTTCAAAATATAAGAAAGATTCTTGGCACTAGCACTAGTCTCTGCAACTCAATAGAAGGCTGTAAATTAATGTGTAAATATTTAAACCTTACTAGCTTTGGGCAAATTAATTTAATCACTATTGTTAAAAAGTGTTGAAATTAAATATTCTTTGTTAATGAACGTTTATCAATGTGTACATTTTAATTAAATGTTTAAATACGTTTAAAATGATAAAGTTTGCTAATATTTAAATAGGATAATTAATAAAATAATGTACATTCAAACTTGCATCTTTCATACTTCACACTCTGAGATAACTGCGTCAATGTTTTCTTTCTGCCATGTAAGCGTTAAGATATCTGTTAGTTACACTACAATTGTGGAATAGATCACTCAATATTCTTGATGTCAACATATACTAGATCGTGTCTTAAGCGGTCACTAATGGTTTCGGTGAAAATTTCCCGTTATACTTAATCCGCTTTAGCAAGGTTATGAGAATATAGTAGGTCACTTTTTGTTTTCTATGGTTTCAATAGTCTGTCTCCTCGCGCGTTTAAAAATGTTGACACGTTTTGTCACGGAAACCTACGAAGTCTCGATTTCTAGGATCACTCTCCTCCTCTTGGTTTGTGCTTGTCCAACACCTTCCCAAACCTTGACTTGTTGCTCATTCTCTAACCGAGAATCTTCCTTTCTTTGCGAAACCGTATTCAGATTATAGCTAGTTTTGACGATGCAGTCATGTTCCTTGGAAACTATAGATTAGGGCGGTGAGATAAAGGAGTTCACGAATGACCTTCTCATCAGTTTCGTGCACAAGACGTATTTTACAAACCAATCCAGAAGAGGAAAGTGGAGGTTGGCAGGTTGGAAGTGGAAAGTTTATGAGATATCTACGGATTGGACGAAACAGAGTTGTTATTTCTTAAATTGATATTTTCAAAATCACTTATTTTCTCAAACGGAATATATTCATTTATTTTTCTGGTAATGTCAACTTTAATGGTTATTAGTCCCGTACGTGTAGTGCATGTTTTTTAATCATGGAAGGTGAATGTGTTCTTTCTCTGCTAAATGGCTTGCACAGACCAAGTAGTCTTTTAGCGAAGGATTTTCCCGCGAGGTCCCGCTGTTCACGCGAGGACCTCATTCCTGAAGGGCACCTTCTTCTACCGGGACAAGGTGGACAACTCCTGCCTGGTCTCCCGAGATGTTTGGTAGTGTAGTGCATGTAAGTGTGTAAGGTGGTAAGGGGAGAGAGTAGAACAAGGAAGAGGAAGGACAGATCGCTCGCAGACCATAGCCCGTTTATTACGGTACACTCTCCAGCATTCTCCTGGTATTGATCATGTAAATCACGGAAATTACGGAAAACTACCGAAAAAACATGTAAGAGAAAGAACAAAAAAGTTCTAACAGATATGAATGAGATACCTCAGTTATTTTTAATCTCTCAATCTCTTAATCGCGCCCTGTCCCAGAAAGATGCTGAATCGACACTGATCTTCACAGCTTTCCGCCTGTTTTATTACGGTTCAGAGAAGTTCTAGATGTGACCCCTTAAAAGGTCAAGTTAAAAAATATTGTTGGGCGTTGACCGCTGGTCAAGTGGTCGATTAAAAGAGGGTACTATATTTGTTTGGGGTTTGATGAAAACGTAATCGGTTTCATCGAAATAAGCACGTAATAGAAATGTCCAGTTACTCCATGTAGCGATTTGAGCTGGTTTGACTTTAGTAATAGAATAGGAAGAAAAGAAGAAATGAACGTAATAAATTAGTAGCCAGCAGAAGTATAAAGCGTGAAGAGAGGAGCTATACAGCAATCGTGTATATTTTCTGTCAGTGTTAACATGTTTAATGCAAAAACTTCGCACAGACTCGCATTTGGACACAGTCGTGTATTTGGCATGAAGATATTTCTCGCATCCGTATGGAAAATATTTTGTTTACTGCTGTCTTTTATTAATATTTTGCCATTTACATTCTAAAACACTAAGTTTTCCCGAAGTTTACCGTAATTTTACGAGTGTTTGAAGTTTATATTTAGAGCACGGCGGTGTTGTTCATGACTGTCACAGACCAACGTTTATTTAGAATATTTATAGCTTCCTTCTTTATAAGACCGAGCCATGATTAATGAGACTTGAATTACGTCCATAATCATATCTTAATTATTTCGCATTGCTTATGATTACGCGAGATTAATTCAAACTCGTGGAATAAATTTTCTGCATATTTAGAATACGCTAAGCTATTTTTATGAGGAAGACATACATTTTATTTCGCGACAGAGAGAAATTTAGTAACGACGGCCGCGAAAGTTTGCGTTTTTCGGAATGATGGAAGAGCTTAATTAAAAGTGCGTTTGACGACGATGCTTGTTATTAATTTCCAACCGGCACTCGTCCACTTCCCACTCAAACACGTCGGACGACATCTCCGGAGCTCTCCCGCCTGCCCCTCCTCCGATCTCTCCTACTCGCGGGCTCGATGCCTTCCATTCCAACCGGCACTCGTCCACTTCCCACTCATTTTCCTGCACTACACTCCGCCGTCCGCGAATCTCAGTTTACCATTTTTTTCGTTTCTGACTGTGAGCCGTATCTGTTCAGTGATCTGCTACGCTCAGGTTTAACTCTCTGGGTTTCTCTGTCACTCAGTCTTTTTAAAGTCGATCCCCTGACCCCAAACTCTGGTATCATTTTCATCAACATATGTGCATTCTCGCTCCTTGTACCTGAGCTGCTAATCAATATGCTCTTTCGTTGTCGTTGTGGTTTTGCCGTTCAGTCTCCTGATTTCTTCCTTCGAACTCCTGTCGTGATTTCTGTCTCCTGAATTTCCAACTCCTGTCTTCCGATTCCTGCCAACTCTAGACTCGCCCCCCTCCGAAGTCTTGACTTTAATAATAATAATAATAAACATTAAAAATAAAATAATAATAATAATGACTTTATTTATGGAGGGGACTCGGCCATCAGGCCCTCTTCCATAACCATGTAATACATAAATTTATAAATAAGAATTGAATAAAAGAGATACATTTAGTAAATAAAACAAGTAAATAATAATTAGTAATAAGTAAATAATACAACCTAGGATGTCATGCCCCCGGGCTCACTAACGCAACAAAAATACAACGTCCCAGCATTTGCCTTAAGCGACCGGAAAGAGGAAAACAAAGGAAGTGTGCATGCTCATCAACATTGAGCAACAAAAAATATATTTAAGATAATTTAAAAACAAACAAACATTACTGACTCTGGAAAACTCTAAAGGTTTGCCCAAAAATATAAATTCTGAGAGATTTTAAATTTTTAGTACGTATCAAATGTTGACAAAAATCTCAAATACATTCATGAATCATAAAAGCAATATGGACTGCACACAACCACCGGCCAGGACGACGGCTTAGAGCCGATTTTAGATTTCAACATCATGTCCCAAGGAAAAGACGCATTCAGTCAGACTGACAAATTTAGACAATAATGAGTTTGAAAAATACTGGTAGATAACACAAAAACCTTCTAACCCTATAATATACTTAATTTAGACTAATTATACTATTGTTAATTAAATTAAGAACTACTTAAGAAATCAAAGAAAAGAACAAAACTGTTAAAAAGCCCTATAAAATTTACTTTTTAACACATTTTGAACTCACTTAAGAACTAACTTAGAAAATAAGAAATGGGAAAAACTGTTAAAAAGCGATAAAAAAATTACATTTACCTTACCATTCAAAAATTTTTAGTACACACTCCATCATACAATATCAGCTCAGAAAATAGTATTTAACTCTTTATGAATGATCGCAGAGTTTTACATTTCCTAACTTTTACTGGAAGGCTATTCACTTCTAGTTGTTGCTACTAAGTAAGATTTATTGTAAAAGTTAGTGTTACTTTTGGGAATATTGCATAGCAAAGATTTCTCGAATCTTCTTGTTTAAGATAAGAAATTTTATGAGAGAGGAAAGTAGGTACACCGTATTTAATTTTTTTGTAGAAAAGGCACAAACTATGAAACATGCGTCAGGTTTTCCCAAAGTTTAGTATGTTATTAGCTTTGATATCCGATATGTGATCATACTTTCTGATATTATTTGAAACCTAACACAGCATTTTGAACTCTTTGGAGCGTCAACAGTTGATTTCTTTAGTTACCGTACAAAATCGCGTAATCAAGCAGAGGGAGTAAGGGGTTTTACTAGTAATTCTTTGGTTTGGGGTGGAAGGCATTTGTAAGACATTTGAGTGAGTACATTGAAGCATACACTTTGGCAATTTTCCCCGAACATGAGGTTCCCAATTTAGGAATTTGTTTTGGTCAGACCGAGATTTTAAATACTTGAGCATGGGGAACAGCAGTGTTACCCAGTACGATATGAGGAATTTTAGATTTTTAAGTGTTTTATGGGACCAACAAGAGCAATTATAATTGATTGAGATTTTAATGGATTTAGCTTAAGGCCGTTTCTCAGTGACCATTCATGTAAGAGGCTAAACCCTGATTTTTTTTCTAATTAACTGAGCCACTTCAGAAGGTTTCCCACTGACGTAGATCTGTAGGTCATCTGCTACTTTATGATTGCATCTTGATAGTACTGACGGTATATCTTTTTACATAGATAAGGAAGAAAAGTGGACCAAGTACGGAGCCCTGTGGCACCCCACGTGAAACTGATTTGGTGACGAGAAAGTGTTTTCTCACACGACCTGTTGTCTATTACTAAAATAACTTGAAATCCGATAAGGTAGAATCAGAAAAACCGGGACATTTAATTTTGCCAGAAGCACGTCATGGTCTACTGAATCGAAGGCCTTGCTAAAATCTAAAAGCGTTAGCGTTGTTATAATGCCTTCATCCAGAGATTGACGAATATCTTCGATGACTCGAGCAAAGCCTTTTTGCGTACTTCTCCCCTCCTAAAACCAGATTGAAAATTATTTAGAGCATCATTTATGGTGAGATACTTGTTTTTTGTTGACGTACAATTTTTTCGAGGACTTTGGATAATGTTGGTAATATGCTGATGGTCGATAATCACAAAAGATTTAACGAATTTAAACATTTCGGAGGACGAATGTAAGCTAGTTTCCCAAATTGGGAAAATATCCGTTTTAAAGAAAAGTTTATTATGTGAGTAAGCGCTGGAAGGCATCTTTAAAACCAATTTAATTGCTTTGCCGTTATATCACCCGAGCCTTTTAATTTGATTTGAGTGCCTTCACTATTTTCGACTTCTTGGCAGTCAACATTGTTGAAGTAAAACTATTGTCACAGCGAGGTACATGGTTCCAGAGAGTGAAGTGTCTTTTCTTTAATAATGGGGTCTATATTATGTGAGAAGCAAAATAGTCATTTGGGGTCATCTGGGAATTTCTAATGAACTGTCTTTTTGATTCATTTAAATTCTAATTTTTTCAAAGTGTTCCATACTCCTTCGTACTGGAATTTGTTTGGAAAAGATTATGATAATAACGAATTTTGCGTTTCTGATTTGTTGTTTTACGAAATGCTAAGTTTTTATATCCTTTTTTTTATCGGTTTAGTAATTTTTAAAACGGTTATATGCGGAATTTTACTTTCATATGAACTTTTATCTCATTTGTAAGCCATGGAGAAACGGCCTGACACAGAATTTTTCCATGGAGCGTGCTTGTTAAAAAGATTCGTTATGATTTCATTGAACTATTTACTTTCGAGTCTAATGAGTATTGTTGATAAACTTGGTGCCAAGGTGCATGTTCTGTCTACTTGAAATGCTGTAAAATCTAAGTTTTGTAACCCCACGGTAATTGATGTTTTGTTTTGTATTTAGTACATTTAGCTGAATATACAACAAAGAGTAAATCATGGTTTGAAATCCCGGAACAGGAACTTGATGTGTAATAATACTTTGGAAATATCTGAGACAATCAATTGATCAATCCACGATTCTGCTTTAGATGAGTTAAGTAGGATTCAATTTTAATATTCCAAATTATACGAATTAAAGTATGAATAAAGTTAGTGCAGTTTTTGTGATGGGATTTTTAAGTCGCAATTAAAACCCCCCATTATAATAATATCTTGATACTTATCTCTGAATTCTGAAAGTGAATCCTCTAATTCTGACAGCCGCCCCGTTTTTGGGAGGCAATATACAACCCGACAAGTAGATGTTTCCCAATCACCATATCAACAAACATGTTTTCCCAAGTTCGGTGAGTTACTAGTAGATGTTTTTATTATTTTACAATGTATATCATCACGCACAAACATTAACACCACCGGATTTCTCTTTTAAATTAATTTTTATTATATTTCTATCGTTTCGTATGAGTTTATATTTGGGAATCGACACAAGATCAGACGGCGCAGTAGATTTCAACCAAGTCTCACTAATTAATAATACGTGTGAGCTAGCTTCAGAGAGAACATGACAAATTTCTGAGTGATGTTTTTTTAGAGATTGGCGTTAATGTGAAAGACAGACAAGTCACGAGGAAAGTGCGAGAATGGACGCGTTGAGATCAGAGAGTGTAGGGAGGGGGTTCGAGGGGTAGGTGCAACAACGCCGGACAGGGCCAATGTCCCAGGGAGGTATGTCCAGGGGCGGTTTCCGGGAAGACTTCGTCATCTACAGGTTGCCAAATTTCTGACATAGTATTTGAAAATGTGTACTTTACAGGTAGAAAGAAATTAAAATTAATATATTACAAGTAAAATTAAATAATAAACAATAATCTAAGTATAAGAGAGACTTTGAAAACAGATTCTAAGGTTACGCGCCATTTACAGGTAGCGAGTCAACTTCACACATTCTGGTGATGCGTCTTTTCCCTTGTGTGGTATTTACTATATTGTCCCATCAAAGGGCCAAAATTTTTAAGCTGAAATTTTAAATACATTTTCTCAATATTTCTAACCATGAGTTTAAATCCTCTCTATAACTTTTCCCCTACCTGCAAGTTTTCTTTTATTTTTGAATATTTCAGCCCCTTTGCCCAGCGATACTAATTTCACTATAATAGGGCGGCACTTGCCATCTGTCTTAGGTCTATTCTATGGCTCCTATCAATGTCGTCAAGTAGACTGACACCAATATCCTTTGCCAACTCTATAACTTTAGTATCGTATTTTTCGTTGTTTGACTCACTGATTCCAAACAAGCGGAGAATTTCTCCGCTGATATTGTTCCCCTCGTCCATTTTGTCCATGGGGCCGTCCCAGCGCTGCGATCTCCTGGCGTTGCTCGTCAATGACGCGGTTCTGCTGCTCGATGGTCTCCGAAATTTCAGAGCTCGTCCCGAAGCGCCTCGATGAGACCTGATTAATCTCTTGGACGCTCTCCGTTATGCGGGCAGCAACAGATTCGCTCCTGAGCGATGAAATTCTTGTTCTCGAGGAGGTTTTGCAGCTTGACCCATGAGGAAAACAGGACAACAATAATATTATAAAAATGAAAATAAATAAAGCACACTTAAAACAAATTATAATTTGTACAAGTTGAAACGAGGGAAAAAAACTAGGTTCTAGGCACAAGACAGACCGGGGGAAACAAGGCAAATAGAAAAAAATAAAATTAAATAAGAAAGAAAGATATATTATCAGAAACGGACAAAAGTGAGACGGATAAAATCAATAGACAAGAGAATAAATTTAACAAAAATTTGAGAATAACACAATTCCGAGATAGAAGTAATATTTTGATATCAGAATAGTAAAACTGGGAGAAGAGAGTAAAGAAAGTTTACTTGCCTAAAAATAAGCTCTGGAATTCACTGTAGCTTCAGAACTCGCCGCTCACCAGACACCTGCTATAAGCCTCGTTTTTCTACCGCGCTCCGGCGTCCTCACTCGACGACGGTCATACGACAACTTTTGATTGCTGACTACTGGTTCCCGCTAGAGGTTCCCGACCCGCGGTTCCAGACCTCGCTTCATTCAGTTCCCGACACTCGCTTCCCGGCACCCATTTCGGGACTTGCTTCCCGGACACTCGCTTCCCGAACTCCGCTTCCCGACACTCGCTTCCCGACCTCGCTTCCCGACACTCGCTTCCCGACACTCGGGTTTCCCGCCTCCTTCCCGACACTCCTTCCGACACTCCTTCCCGACACTCCCCCCGACACTCGTTTTCCGACACTCGCTTCCCGACCTCCCTTCCCGACACTCCTTCCCGACACTCGCTTGACACTCCTTCCCGGCACTCCTTCCCGTCCTCACTTCCCGACACTCGTTTTCCGACGCGCGGTTTCCGACACTTGGCTCTCGACACGCGGTTCCGTCACTTACTTCCCGACAGCGATTGCCACGCGGGTTTCCTCACGCTGTTTCAGACATTGGGCGAGTCTTCAAGGCGATATCTGATTTTCGACTTTTTAACAATGTGTATACGAGTATATCTGTATACTATTATATCGTATATCAAATATCGTATTATAATGCATATCATATATAATATCGAAACGTAAGTGCAGTATATCGTTTTACCAGTATGTAAAATCGGTGCTGGTCCGGTTCCTTCTTCATCCCTGTTCCTGAATCTTCCAAAATGTTTTCTCCGCTTCGAGTCCATTTTTTTCCCCATTCTGCCTATCCACCCCAACTCCAAAACAATAGCTGCCTGAGAAAGCTTCACTCAAGCCATCTCTTCCTGTAGGTCGTGATGGTACCGAAAAGAGTATTTTTGACAGATACCTCCACATATTAACATATGTAGTGGCATCTGTCGTAAATGGACATTTGCGATTTGCAGTATTTTCAGTTCTCAGTCCATTGCAATAGAAAAGGTAGTGAAAAGTCTTCTTAGTTTTTCCTTTTAAAGGTTCATTGTTCTCGAGTTTAAAGTACCTCGAACTAGCTTGAAATACTTCAGTTACAAGCAGCTACTGTATTAATACTGTCGAAACTGCCTCAAAATGTAAAAGAAAAATGATACAAATGTTTACAAATTAGAATAAAATGATTACTTATTTATTTAAGTAAAATTAATTTTCTTCACTATTTTATAAAACATTTCAAACCATATTAATTCAGAAAATAGCATTCATATGTTATTCTTAAAAAACAGTACAATGGATTTTGTAAAATATTGATGGTTAGTGACAACACGATTCTTTCATCTTTCATCTTTCATCATCATCTTTCCTGTGTGTAGAGATTTTTATTCATCAAATTGTAAATCATCAATTTAACCAATTTTGTGTTTTATATGTATAGGTTAAAGTGTGTAATATTTTCGACCAAACCAGTCTTTCGAAATTCACTTATCTCATTACCTAGGTTAAACTTTTAAAATAATTAATTTGTCGACTTATATTTTCTTGTTCGCCCCTGTATTAGGGATCCAATTATATAAATGGAAATAAAATTATATCAACTTTCTTGACAATATCTGCTATTATGAAATAAATAATTGCATCACAATTGTCATGTGTTAACTTTATTTTATGCTAATATTTTATCCCATATCACCGTGCCTACACTTCCGGATATAAATATTTTGAATTTTTTTTATTGGAAATATGAATAACAAAAAGTTAGCGGTCTGCTCTTCGTCATTGTCACTTCTAGTTAACTCGGCAATCAATAGAAACTGGAGGGCCTAACCCACATACTTGCAGTTTACCTTAGACCATTAGAAATCCCATGGAGAGTTCAGCGAAACATTGTTACTTCCGTTCTAAGGGGAAAGTTGATCCTGTTCCTGTTCTTTTGGGTCGGCAGCCCGCTGAGCCTTGTCGACTTCAGCTTCTCGCTAGGATAAGGGTGCGGGGGTTAGTGCAAGACATCCCCTTTCCCCGTATAAACCTTATAAACGTAGGGGGGGCTCTCTCATGTCACACAAAGCATACTTCTTTAATTTCAAAATTTAACTATCTTCCCCCATTCATTATTCCAGTCCATTTCCTTAATCCTTTTTATTTTGCGGAAATTCCTATTACTCAGTTTCTGTTTTCTTCCGGGGCCGGTGTCAAAACCGCTACCAATCACCGACGTCGTTTCCCCCCAAAGTTACCCCCCACTCGTCTCGTTCTCCCTCTCCCTTTTGCGACCTCGGCTCACTTCCCGTCGACCTAGTCAGTGTTTTGAAGTGTGGAGCAGCATTGTAGATGCCTCGATGCTGTGGAGAGTTAGCAACGAAACTGGACGCCCAAGAAACGGATCCAGATCCTTAGACGAGGACGTGTCTCGACTTCTGAGGATTACGTGCGCCATCATGCACTCCTTTTCTGAACTGTCTCGGGGATATAGTCAAACAAGGTTTGTTAGAATCCAATTGGCCTAAAGGGAGAGTTTCAGTGTGGGATATCCAAAGCAAGAGCTGATTAAGGTTGTCCCAACAATAATAATAGGAACACTCACTGTAAAGATAATAAATCAGAACTTTTTCCTTTCTCATATACTTATTGTACTGATGAAGGAAAAGTCCTGAAAAGAAAGAATCGTTTTGTGTCTCTAATATCAAAACAGTTAACGTTTTCTAATGTTAATCGTACGGATGAATGCCATTTAAAAACCAAGAATCAGTTGATTAAATGTTACTGCCTTATATTTTTCTCTTTCTCATACACTTTCCTTTCAACGAAACTTCCGAAGAAATCTGGGATCTTGCGAGGATGTCCACTCTTTGTTTTGATCTTTGATGTGAATTAATAAGTGAATGTATTCCGAACTGTCAAATAGAATTATCAGTTAATATAGTGATATATGAACATTTAGAAATGTTGACTTTAGTATCGATCCGTTTTGTTACAAAACAAAAGTTGGACATAGAAAACGGGAGAACCAGTGGCGGCTCGTGGACATACTATTAGGGTGTGCAACGCCTCTCTTTCTCCCCTTCCTCCCCTCTCCCTCTCCCTCTCCCTCTTCCTCTCCATCTCTCTCTCCCCTCCCCTCACACACACATATGCCCATACATACAGGCATATATTCCAAGTATTCACATATATTCATTAACATAGATAATGACACTTAGAAACAAGGCATCTTATGAATTTTGATAACATGTTGAATAGTTCCTTTTATCACCAACGAGGGTTGACCGCATTTCTTTTCACAACATTCGTTTGGACTTCACTCGGCAAGGACCCCTCCGAAGTATTTACTACTTGTGCCGTGTTACCGCATGATTCGCAAATTTCCAGGACGTTTCTCAAAGGTGTCAAGATACACATTGATTCGTAACTTTTTACTCGCACTTTTTCTGGAGTATTTTCCATAGACTCTCTGTACACATTTAAGCTCAAAAGTACAAGCTTCTACCCAATACTCAAAAACTCTTGATAATTTGCCGTCTACACTAACTGACGAAACACAAAGTCTGGTGTCGCTTCAGTAAATGCTGTTTTTTTCGGCAATTTTTTCTGTGACTTTTCCATTGATGTTATTTTAATATTTTTGACGCTATTCATTGTCAGTTGTACAAACACACTTCACAGAAAAACGAACACTCTAACTTGGTTATTCAAAACGCATTAGAAGTAGCCTCCTACATACGTTTACACAATACAATTTGGTTCTCACATGCTTAGGAACGGATTTCTAATATGAAACTCGCTTTAATATGTGCACATAACATTCGATTAACACTATACTTATCAATGCAACACTGCACAGCAATGCGTTTGCATTTAGCGCGCTACCGAAGAATTGCTTTGGAAAGGGTGAGAGCTCATTCAAGTGGAGAGATACTCACACTTTCTTCCATCAATGCTACACTTACTTCTTTTAAAAACTTGTGCTAGCCGAGTGTTATATCTTCACATGTCAAGGCACTTCCAGAAGTCGAGCCTGCGCAGCAATATCCGCACGCTCCTCAGTGTGCTCCCAGCGCCCGTAAGCAACCAACACCAAAATGAAAACTCTTTGGCCTAGCCCAGTAGTTAATCTTGCACCGTCGAGCTATGTACTTAGACACGTCACCTTCACCATGCGTCACCACCGTCGGCCATCTTGACTTTGAGAGTCATTTAACCAGCTCCAGCATTAGAACTGAAACTATCGCACCTGCCCAGTCGCACCGCAACCCTCATCCTCTTTAAATAAGGAAACATTCCTGAAGACCGCGCCAGTGGGAAACAAGCGTCAGTAAAACGCGATGTTCTTTGCGGTGAAGATGGTGGCAGCAACAGTGGCGACGCCGGTGATGGCAGGAGATGGAGGAAGAGAAGGAGATAGAGGCGGAGGAGATGGAAGCGGAGGAGGAGACGGAGGAGGAGGAGACGGAGGAGCAGGAGGAGATGGAGGAAACGGAGGACGAGGAGTCGGAGGAGGATATGATGGAGGAGAGGGAGGAGGAGGAGACGAAGGAGGTGAAAGAGACGGGTTGGAGACGGAGGAGTGAAGGAGGTGGAGGAGACGGAGGAGGAGAGGAGCTGGCCACAGAGGTGGTAGTTGTGGCGTTGATGATCGCAGTGGTGGTGGCGGCGGTGGCGTTGTGGGGGCGAGAGAAGTAATTGCGGCATTAAGAGAGCCTCCTCGTAAGGCGACGGGTCTATTCGGGATTAATGAAGTGGGAGCGTGTTTGACGCGGGGCCGCGGGCGCGGGTGCGAGCGCTTGCAGGGGACGCCGCACGGAAACGCGTGTTGCCGGAGCTCTTTTCACTTCCGCCTGCGACCTACCGGAAAGTCGCGGAGGAAGTGTTGTGGCTGGTTGGTCGAAAGAAAGAGGGTCATGATCATCTGGAAGTATGACAGTGAAATATGAAACTCTGGTTAGCCATAAGAGCGGACCTGACCATCTGAGTAGTTTCAACATATCAATAACCCCATTATTACTTCATATCTTATTATATCTACACTGCCGGCCTTGTACGGGATCACAAGACAAAAGAGTATAGTTGGAGTGTTTACTGTCACCAGAGATTATAATTTTATTATGATGCTCATATTTCTCATTTTCGGCTATGGTTTGAATAAATTGTTCGATGTATGGATGATATCATCAATCATTTGGAGCTTGTTCCGACCATCAACGACATCCATATATGATCGGGTCATTCAATTACTTTAAACAGAATTATAATATTTACCGTTACAATATCAGTTGCTGTTTATTTGAATATAGTTGCAACTTAACAAGTGTGTTTATGAAATGGTCTACCCGTTTCTGTATGTCTGTTAAAAATGCTTACTTTTCTTCTTCTTTATTTAAAATTTATGTATGTTCAAGAAGCTATTAATGACAATATAAAGAATTATTGAAACGTTGTGAATGAATAGCTCAAGCATTAATATTATACAACCGTATTGTATATCTTGAATGTTTAAAAAACTGCATTTCTGTCTTAAATAGTATTGGGATCTTTCTAAATATTACATTGAATAAAATGAGTTTTTGTACAATTTGGCCTAAATTTTTAGTGATATTAAGCAACATTTAAGTCATGTGTTTTTTCTTGACATGTCTTGTCTTATGTATAAAATTTCGAGCTTATGAGAAATAGATTACAGATAACTTTTAAACTACTGTGGTGTTGCCTTGTATTCAAACGAAAAATGTTTAATACAAAAGGTGTTGCACTAACCCTATCAACTTAGTCATAATGTAAATGGCTTTGAGAATGGCTTTGTGACCAGCAGAACTAGGTGCAATTTCTATCTTTCGTTTTTGATGAAATTCTGATATGCTTTACAAAAGAAGATTAAAATGCGACAAAAATTGTGAAGGAAGAATAGCCATTCATTTCACAATCTTTAATCGAGAGATACGTACTACCATAAGGAACAAAACCAAAAACTACCATTACAGGAACAAAATTTAAAATACTTACAGGCACAGTGATGGATATTGTAAATCCCTTAATACCTTCTATGTAGGTTAAAACATGATTTTGAGATTTTCTGTTCGTATTTTCATCCAACTGCAAAGAGTCTTTCAAAGAAATCCAATAAAAGGCACTTAGGATATTGTAAACTGCGGAAATAATCCTTTTCCTTACTTCCTTGTTGGGCGTGTGAACAAGTTTGCAGGTCTTTGGGGTCTGAAATAGTAGTGGAAAGAGGAAAGAGACGGAAGATCTTTTGTCGAGAAACAAACACGTAATCGCATGTCACCTGACGTAATATGACGTGCAACTATTGCAGACGTGTGAAAACGAAGGGATGACATCAGCGGGTAAGTGAAAAACGTTAACAAATAGTATGAACATACATCAAACGAAGTTGGCATTTCTTAATTTTATTACGATGAACGTAATTAATAATGGTATTTAATGCAATATATTTGTGTTGTGATTTACAGGGCAATGAAAGTGTCAGTGTGTCATAAAGTGATTGAATATGTTAAGAAGCTATAATATGATAATCACTCTTGGATTAGTTACAAGTTTTTCATGTAGTTTGCTATATTTCGTCTTCAATTATCAGCAAATAAGTTTATTGGAACGTTTGAGTTATCATTAGACCTCGGAATCTGAAACAAATGCCAATTTAGGATGTTGTGAAAAGTAATTGCAGATATTTACGAAAAAATAGATCTATTGAAAGCGCCTAATAGTGCCTAAAATGTCCTAAAAGGGTAATTGATGCCTATTTTAATATGTTTTTGCCTAACAGCGCCTAAAAAAAGCAATTTTCAAGTATGTTCATGTTTTAATTTCCATTGTTTGAATTTTTTACGTAAACGCAAATATTATCTGAACAAATACGCAATCAACTACGCACCGAAATGTCGTAGCCAACACACTGAGGAGAAGGAGCTCTGCAAGTCTGCATATAAAAGATGTTTCACGCTCGTCTCCAATCAACACGCAGTTATTAGGCAATTGCAGTCGTTCCTGGTGAATCATTGAAGCCATTCCTGGCGCAGGTCAGGCAAAAGCCTACTACTGGAAAGGTGAAGCTTACAAAATACGATCCAATGGTTTAATGAGTCGTGCGATACAAGTTTTTTTGAGGGGAGGAGTGAAGAAGATCCAGAATAAGTGCGCATGAGAAATGTGACTAAGTATATGTTTGCACCTATAAATCTCTTTTAGCGAAAAGTTCATTTTCCTCGTACAAAATGATTTTAACTGATAAAAGACACAACCTTTCCGTAGAAAATATCGAGAAAATGTTGTTTGTATGGTATACTGATAATCATGAAAATGAATAATAAAATATGCTTGTAGTCCTTCTCATAAATGCAAAATTACGTGACTTTCCTGCATAATAAAAGTGCCTAATTTAAACCTTTGGTGATCAATTTCAGATGCCAGAAATATAACTTTCTTCATGTCTAATTTTTGCCTGCTTTAGTAATTTTGTATCCTATTTTAATGCATAACACGTAATTTGTTTTACAAATAGTGCTAATTTCGTAATTTTGTTACTTATTTTAGGTGTCCAAATCATAACTTTTGAGCCTCAAATTCGTTATCATAATATATATGTAATAATTTGCTTACAACTGTGAACAGTGGGTCAAAATTATTAGAACCTGTATTTCCATAAATCATATTACAGTGTTCTCATTTTCCATAAAATTGACTTTGATTGCGTATTTGGCTTTTCCGGGCGCGTCAACTCTATGGTCATAAGTCCGTAAATGTAGAACATGCTTTTTTCACGGGAGGAGGCAATGATCATCTCCAGATGGATGGCACGTACCTACAAGACGGCTTTTCCTCAACCAGGTATCTCCACTTGCGGAGGACCTACCGAACAGGACACGCTCTAAGCGCCAGACATGTAGTACTGTAGAGCATGTAAGTGTAAATGAAGGGAGGATGATAGGTCAAGGATGAGAAGAAAGATCGCGCGCGGTTTGTAGCCCTATTGCTAGGATATTGCTTCTAATATTGATCACGAAAAACTACCAATGAGAGCAGCCGATCGCTATAATTCTCCTCCAGACAGCGGCTGCCTAAGTCTTGCTATCTAATTGCTGTCGAAAATATGTCACTACCGAGAAATGAATAAATTATTATTCTTCATTATTGTTATTATTATTATTATTATTATTTATTATTTGTCCTTCTATATATTGTTTCTCTACAATTTCATTCGTGAATTCTTTGTATGCAATATTTTAATGCGTTTCCCATCCTGTAATGGTTAAAATCACGCCAGTAGCTTTATAATTGTCTGTACGTGAGTATTTCCTGCCCCTGAAATGCTCGCACCTAATCCCCTCCCTCTGCTGGGTGGTGTCTCGTACGGAACCGTACTCGCGCGCTCAGTCGGGCGCTTCCCAAATCCCTGCTTCCTTCTACGATTCTCCAACTACCCTCCCCACGCCCCCTTCGCCTGCCGGCCCCTTCCCTTTCCGCCAAGTTTCGCTCTTTAAGTGCGAACTAATCCTCAACCCCCAGTCGCCTGATGGCCAGATTATACAGCGCAGTGTGCACGTTTCTGGTTAATCATCGTTTAATTTAACGCCACCGGGTCATTCTGAACCTCCTCGTGTTAAATTCCGCTCCGTCGAGCTGCAGATGTCAGATTTTATCGCCATTAATCTCAAAATTAGAGTTATGTGGAAGGAGAACGTACGGTTATTGAAAGAGCTTGGGAATTAACGATTCAAATTAAGCGGTGCCCAAAAATTAACCTGTTTCTGACCAACCAGCATTGTAATTTAATGGATTTTTGCAGTCGTGTTAATGTGGCGTTTTAGTCTCTGAGTTCGTTGTAACTTTAATCCGTTTCTCATGCACATTTTATGGGAAAGTCGTGAATTAAATTTGTCCTGGAATTATTCTCGCTGTAGTAAGGTAAAGCTTCTCTTATTCTGTGTGCACGAATGTTTCGGTGTGCTGGGAATTATGAGAATCAGGCTGGCTACGCTTTTTTTGTGAACGCGTGAGCGGCTAACATCTGCAAGAGTGGATAACGCACATCAGATAAAGGTTTTGTGTGTAATTGGGTTTGGGAGTGAAGACGTTTCTCGTTGGGTGCCAGTCGGAAGGAGTGCATCACGAGAAATGTCAGTGAGAAATGATGGGACGAAACGATACAGACTGTTCTTCTTTAGGTCACTCTGCCAGGTATTCGTGTTCACTACCGTGAAAGAATTTGCTTGTTAGTCTCTAATTACGATTTCCTGAACTTTCCAACTTAATCTCCTTTCGACTACTGAAAATCCACCGTTGTGACTTTTAGAATAGTCAACATTATGTGAATTAAAACATGCGTATATAAAAATGCAACCAAAAACTTCGTGGCAAAAAAATTATAATTTCACTGGCATCATGAAATGTGTGAATGGCCAGTATTTCACTCTCCCAAAATTATCTTGTTGCTGTCTCTAAAATACACGTTTTCCGTATATCTTTAAAAACTCTATTCTTACAATTTTTTAGATTAAGGTCTTTAATCTAGCTGGGATCAAGACGAAATTTTCCGCTCTGATTCCCTCAAGACACGTGGTTTAGTAAATGCCACGCTAACCTAGATTAACTAGAGATATCAAAGCTCCATTGTTATTGAAGGTTTCTGTGTAATGATCTATTTTGCTTATTCTGAATCATTAAACCATATAAATTTGGAACAATATTTACGGTAATACATGAAAACTATGTGCTTATAATGTATCGTTTTTTGAAAAATAGTACATATTTAGAGGGTCTCCAAAGTATCTATATTCTCGTATAATTTGTAACTGTTTAGTAATGTTATCTTTCCATAGCAGTAAAAGGTTATTTGCGAAAGTAATGAACTACATTTCGAGTGCAAGAAAAGTTCACTTTTGCGATATCAGACATTCACAAATGGAGATGTCTTTTTCAAAAATATGGCGCTTTCTGCTGTAGCATGACGTAACTTTTCTTTTTTACGTAAATATCCTTTACTGAAAAATATTAAACAAATTATGCCTCAGAGATTACAAAAAATACGTATCTTTAACTTATTAAAAATAAAAAAGACATAAATTTCTTTACGCAATTGAATACGGCTAATTCACCATGTGATATAATATTACTGAAATTCTCGTAAGAAAATGCGAAACAAAAATATTTAGCCGGGCTGGAACCGTTGCACTGAAGTCTAGAGCTGCAAAAATGTTGTTACATTTATTGAATTCTTATTG
The DNA here is from genome assembly GCA_964035755.1 of Teleogryllus oceanicus. Lineage (NCBI taxonomy): Eukaryota > Metazoa > Arthropoda > Insecta > Orthoptera > Gryllidae > Teleogryllus > Teleogryllus oceanicus. The sequence goes on from CAXIVR010001343.1 coordinate 28,028, forward strand.
TCGCGATATTTTTAAAGCTGTATAACTCGCAACTATGCAAACACTCCTAACATTTTGAAAATAATGTTTGTGAAGTTACTAAATACCTAATATTAATATATTATTTTGTACAAGTAACATGAAAAGACAACTTTTCAGACTAACTCAGACTTCTACGTCGTACCTGCCTTGCCGGAGCGATTGTGAAAACATTTTACAAGTAACATGAAATTTGAACCGCGCCAGAGGCATGCAAATGATCTTGCTGTTCTGGTGACGGCGCGTCGAAGGTTGTTGCTAAAAAAAGATTTGTTTTAATTAATAAGTCACGCTCTGTGCCTCTTTATATATCAAAATTCTTTACAAAAGACAACTTTTCAGACTAACTCAGACTTCTACGTCGTACCTGCCTTGCCGGAGCGATTGTGAAAACATTATACGAAAGGTCTAACCATGTTTCTTCGGTATAACTCTTCGTCTCTCCATACACACGAATTCGTTCGCGAGCTGTGGATGAGCGCTGGGTTTTAAAGAGCTTTAAAGAGCACTGTTTGCCTACATTCTAAAATAAAATAAGCAGGCCCCCCCCCCCCGGTTCAAATAATGAAATTAAAGAGTCTCCATTAGGAATTTGAAGAGGACAGCGCGGGTTCGCGACATATTTCCTGGTGTCTATGTTTCAACCCATCAACTTCAATAATACATTATCTCATTCACTAATTACTAGATATAGTCTTAAAACAATTTAACTATTCTGAATTGAAATGAATTAATGGGAAATTGTGATTATTGGAGTGAAAGTTTTAGTCACATGCTCGCCACAGGACGTTGGCAGCTACGAGAAACTTGCCTGGTTGAATTTAATGCCGTTTATAGAAACTAATAGATAGTCAATGTTGGTACATATATTTCGTAATGAGGTGAAGGTACATTTTAGTTCCGTCTCAAGAAAGGAACGTGTATACATTAATAAAATTTATAAATGGATAAAATTTACTTGAAGTCTCGTAAGTATTAAGTTACGTAAAACAAACGTATTTATCTTAATGCATTAAACTGAGTGCTTGTTTTAAATTTAACACATTCTGTTATTCTGAAGTACAATTTCGTAATACATATTTTTAATAAAATACTTGAGTTTGTTAATTTTTTTTTAGATTTCTATTCCAACAGGTTCTACGATCAAAACCAAATATTTTAAACGAATAACTCATTTTCATAGGGTATTTTTTCTACGAGCGCAACAGAACCCAAATACACACGTGCTAGTATTACTCTCACGCATATTTGAAATATTTAGAATGAATTTTACAGTATAGCAATGAAAACAAATTGATAGTTATGCGAATATCTTCATTAAAATAGTATGGTAATTTGTATTATATTAAAAGAAAAATGTAATATTACCTCACATTTTTCTAGCTACATTTTACTCACAGTTTCTTAGAGAATTAATGCCGTTAAAATTATAAAGATTACTTGTAGTAATTGTGAATGAGAGTTATATTTATCTCTTTTTATTCTAATGATTAAAAGTGTATATCTCAAAAGAAATAATCATCATGTCTTTTCATAATACACTCTTCAAATAAAAATATATTTATATTGCAATCGAAATAAATTAGAAGATTCACGACATTAAGTTTGCTTCATTTTACTAAACGTTTTTCACCATAAAAGCCGCATTTCGTCGCAACCAGCAAATCATTCTCTTCATTTAGAAACGTACCACACGACCCTCTCAACTCGGCGTGGAAGCGGGTGATTTACTCGAGCGAACGGCCGTGCGTCGGCGTGGGTGGCGGGGGCGGAGGGGTGGAGGGGGAAGATGAATCCTGACAAGGGATTAGGAGGGCCGGAGCAGGCGCTTCAAACTCCTCGCCAAAGTTCAGCAAAACTTTTCGCAGTGACAGGACAAAAGACCCGCTTGATTCTACAATTTCAGAACTTGCAAGTGCAGTGTTTAAGCAGTTGTAGCTCATCCCTTTTGCCTGTTCCAAGCAGGAATAAGAGTGAAACTAATTTAAACAGAAGGCGGGTGCCCGTCTTGCGCCGCGAGATAAGCGAAGGCGACGAAGCAACGCCTCGCATCCCTGCCCCCCCTCAACCCTCGTCCCTTCCCCATTGGCCTCCACGCCCTACCTACCTCCCCGTCCCGCCGTCCGTCCTTTCCTCTTCTTCCATTGACGTGTTCGTTCCCGTTCTTCCCAATGGGATATGTACGATATCTTCCCCGCCGGTACATATCTTCCGTGCTATTTCCTCCTTTCTCTTCTCAAAATGTCATCTCCTCTTTACCTCTTCGTTTAGTCCACTTACCTGACCTTTCCAACTCTCTGATCTTTCACTTCACCTTTGTCTGTATCTCCTGACCTTCGTTTTCAAGAATCTTCATTCCTCGCTTTTCATCTCTCCATTTCTTCATTTCCTGGTCCTTTGATTTTCTCGAATCTAATCCCTGATCTGTCATCAGCTTCACCCGCAACCTCTGTCTCTCCTCATGAGCTTCCACCCGTACCCACTTCCCGACACTTCCGTGTTTTCCTTGCTCTGTCCGTTCTTTCCTCTTCCTCCATTGTTGTGTTCGTTCCTGTTATTCACCGGGCGGTGACTTATCTTCCATGTCATTTCCCTTCCCTTCTGTTCTCAAAAATGGTGACACATTCTTATACCTCTTCGTTACTTCACTTACCGAGCCTCCAATTCCCCGACCTTTCATCTCCCCATCCCTTCGTTTCTCAAATTTTAACACCCCATCTTTCATCTCTCCATCTCTTCGTCTCTCCGTTCCTTGATTTCCCGAATATTAATCTCCGCTTAGTCATCAGTCCATATTTATTTGCCCGTCACTTCGTTTCTCTCTCCAACTCTCCGTCACTTTAACTCTCAACCCGTCATTTTCTTCTCCCTTCATTTTCCTTTAATTTCTTCGATCTTTCACTATGCCATGCTTCATTTTAAATTCTTCATTTTAGCGTTCCTTCTTTCTGCGTTCCTTTATTTCTGGGTGCCTTCATTTTACTTTCCTTCATTCTTCGTTTCTTCATTTCTCCGTTCATTTCTCCGTTTCGATTCCAGCATTGCTTCATTTCTGCATTCATTCAGGGTTACTTCATTCTGCTTTCCTTCATTCTGCTTTCCTTCACTTCTCCGTTTCTTTATTTCTGTTTTTTTCGTTTCTCCGTTTTTCGTTTCTCCGTTTCTTCATTTCTCCGTTTCTTCATTTCTCCGTTCCTTCTTTTTCCACCTCTTGGTGGTTTCCTCCCCTCGTCGCAGTCTTAGTTCCGGAACGTGTCCTTTACCGTCTTCCCGGTACGCTGCCACCCCTACCGACCTCCGTAAGATGAGAGGAGGTGCCGAAGACGCGCCCGCCCGGCTGTTGGCTCGGAGCCTCTGGAGAGCAGGGGCCAGCTGTGCGATAGCGCGGGCGGGCAGGGTCGGGGACAGGGCAGGCAGCGGCAGATCTGCACTTTGAGAGACTCAGATTAAATATTACAACATGACTGCATATCAGCCAATGTAAGTAATTCTATATCACCGTATCTAGGGTGCTCTTAATGTAATAGACTTCTAACTTTCCATCTCTGTACACTGAAATTTAAATCCTAATCGGTGGGAATTCTGGGATGAAAAAATGAGTGCGGTATGGATTCACAGAACTTTCACATTCCCTTGCTATTCATCTTACCATGTCTTCCCATTACTCGTCTCACATCATTGTTAAAATTGTGGTTTGGTCCCAAGCAGTATATGATAACTTACTCATAATATCCAGTGATACTCGGGAAGGAATTTGTTCTTATCGTTGGAGGGCAATCCGCCCTTGCACATACATTTTCAGAAAATCCAAACCAATTTCCGAGAAAATCATGTCATTTCCTGCCTGTCTCACATGCAGGATTCACACACAAGACAAATGGTTAGGAGATCACGTCTCTTCAAAAAAAGGGTTGCGTTGGTATCGTGATATGAAATAACTCCAATATTCTCAAATAATAAGATAATATTGATCAACTGAAACTTTCCCATAATGCCAATACAAAAAAACTTTAAATTTCTTTTTATCGACTTCAAACAATTTTTTTAACAATATTTTCAATAACCTTGTTGGGTGCTACAGCGTGTG
>CAXIVR010001345.1:0-11834 GCA_964035755.1 Teleogryllus oceanicus
AAAACATAAAAAAAAATTAAAAATCACTTACTTTAAGTTAATACAGAAATAGATGAAATTGATGGGGATCAATAGAAAAAGAAATACGGATGGTTCCATTGCAAACACAAAATTCCCCGTTTTTTAGTAGTATACATATTCTGACAGGTCGCGATAAAAACTTTGCATCACGACTCTTCCCAAAAACCCTCCTGCAAAAAGGGGTCCAAGGACCCGCGCACTGGGCCCCAACTTTGGGGGGGGGCCCGGCCAATAGCGCCCCGCCTTTAAATAAACCCAAAACCCAAAATAAAATCTCGGGGAAATTTACACAGCGCGGTGGGCGGCGGATTTCCCGACGATGGGGAAGTCAAAAAGGGAACTCACCGATCCGTGATGGAGACGGGTTTTATGCATTATGACCAATGTGGCCGACTCAGAAGTCGGGAGGACAGAGAAGGGGGGGAAAAAAGAAAATTTAGCTGTGATAATGGAAGCGGTTGGAGGAGTAACGAGACGCAACGCGACGGCCCGGGAGAAGTCACTGGATTCTACGCGGGTATAAAATAAACAGATGTGACTTCTTTAAAAGGCCCCCAATAGCGGCCGGGGGACCTTCCCTGGGCGCTCAGCGCTGACACGTGCAAATGCGGTTTCAAAATTTCATAAAAATTTAACCGTACGAGATATTAATTTTGGCCAGCTAGATTTCCAAAAGGAACCCTGGGGTCCGATAAATGGTGGGGTCTACGGCTGCAACTCTCCGGAAAGAAATCGGGGGCGCGTTGCCCCTCCGTGCGCTCAGCTCCTCGGAAGGTAGGATCCAGGGATTCCGTTCCGGGCCCCCCCCCAGGCGATTTGACCACAATCGAGGGCCCAAAACCCAAGCCGGAAGAGGGGGTTCAATGGTAGTTTCGCAGCGGAGCCTTTGATGTCAAAAAGGGCGTATTTTTCCTCCACCAAACTGTTGCGGAAAAAGGGGGTGAAAAAATTATTTTTGTACATTTTTTATTCGAAAATTAACAATGTAACATTTTTTTTGTCCATTGGGTTTTAAAATGGTTGTGAAAATATAATTCTATTAAAAAAATCAAGTTTTTAATATTTCAAAAAAAAGAATATTACAAAAAAAGGAACGAAAATGGTAAAAAATGGGGGAAAACTGGGAAAGAAAATGGAACCACCGGGCTGCCTTTAATTTATCAAACGATTTCGACGATATTCGCACACCAACTCGGTGGTTCATCCCGAAGAGAGCAAATAAAGGATGCCGTTGAAGGGGTTAAACGAGGCGATGGTATCGTTTAAAGGTGCGTAAAAAAATTTTATTATTAGAAAAAAGCAAATATTAAATATCTTAGCCTGAAATTTATGATATGCCATATTTTTCTGCGTTTTATTTCCCCATTTTTTTTTTTCCAAATCAATACGATCAACGTGCAAAGAAAAAAACGATTTTGCGACAATGTAATAATAATGGAAAGAACGTTTCCGAGCGTGAAATATAAAAACGAACAATTTGGTCAAAGCGGGAAGGGCCCCTGTTTTGGCGATGGGTGACCGTGAAAAGAGGCGGCGATGAGGTTCGGCCCGACCGCCATGGTGGCTCCCCATGCCCCTTTATGATCACAGCTCTGCGTCTCCTACCCTCACCGCCTGTTGGCGGCCTTCCCCCTTTTCCCGACCCCGGGATCCAGGGGCACCCCTTCCTTCCTTCCCCACGATACAAAAGATACGGTACTGCTTTCATTCCCTATCTGAAGAGTTAACGGTAAAATTTAAAAGAATTAAATGTAATTGAAGGAAAAACTTTTGTAAAAAAAAGGGTTCATTTAACTTTTAACATACATAATTTGGTTTTTTAGTGAACCCCGTAACTATAAACATGGAATCGGAAAAAAAATGAATCAAAAAAAAAACCCCCCTAAATCGGGATCAACCCAAAAAAGAATGTTCCCATGTCTGTCCACATATAAAACTTTGTTTCATTAGTATTGGGGTGTTTAAAGAGTTGTTTGAATTAAATGGACATGCAGGCGTTATTTTAAAAAGATATTAGTTTATGGGCTAAAGCCTCAGTTTGATCTATGCACTTTACGTGTGTTGGGAACGCGAGTTGCAGTTGTTTGTTTATAATATACAAACTTTTTTTTCCTTTTTAAATCTTTTAACAGGCCGGTAGGAAATTTCCCCTCTTTAAGTACCCATTTATAGGATAATGTGTCTTTTTATAAATGCATAAAAAATAGTTCTTTTTTAAAAACAGCGAGGATATACAGGTTGTTTTGACAGTATTTAAATTTGATATCACGTGTCATGCCGGGGGGTATTTTCATATTAAAAAAAAGAAGGCTTTTTTAAGATAAACTTGGGGCTCTATCTGGATCGCCCTTTTCAAAGTAAATATAGTTAAAAGGAAAGTATTGATGAAAAAAAAGTGAAAAATGCCTAGCATAACGAGGGTTGTCTCCCCAGTGTCGTTAACCAATATTCCCTTTTAAAAAAGTAAAGACTTTTTAAAATATTATTGAATGAGTTTACTCAAAAAATTTTATAATCAATCAATATGATTGAAAAAAGATGGGGAAAAGTGAAAAATCTACAAAAATTGAGCCGCAAGTACCTAAAATTACATGTAAAGGACGTGGGTGTAGAAAAAATCCTGCATTGAAAAATGCAATGCATTCAATAAAGGGAAAAAAGAAACCCCTAACAATCTTTCATGTCGTCCCGTGTTAAATCTCGAAGATTTGAAATGGGGGCTTTAAAATTCTAACCAATAGTCTCTATTTATAACCAAAATTCTTCTTTCTGAAAAAAGTAATGGTAAACTTTGTATTTTCCAAGATTTCAATATCCCGTTGATACATATGGCGGAGAACACCCTGTACCCACCTTAAAAAAGTTATATACCATATAATTATAAAGCCAAAATTTTTTGGGAAGGCAAATGTTATTATTATTAGCATTGCATTTACATCCCTTACAAATCATTGTATTTAAAGACACTCTTAAACCAAAAAACTCGCTATATTAGCTTTTTTAAAATCACTTTCTTAAAAAACACGTTTTCACGAGGGGGAAATAAAATACTTTCAATAGATCGATTTCATTCATACAATGAATAATGAAAAAATAAAGTAGATAAGCTTTCATTCTAATACTTTTTAATTTGATAATTTTTTATAAAACCAATACAATTTAAAACTGGTTATCGATCGATAAAACATCTGGAGCCCCGACCTTTGTTTAAAAAAACAAAATCAAAAATTTTGGTTGAAGGGAAAAACCAAATTTTTTCTAGAAAAAAATCACTAGTGTTTTAAATAAAAAGTTTTTTTGAAATTTTTTTAAATGTCTGAGGTTTGATGAAATTTGTAACTATAACATTCAATAAATTAATCGAAAAATTTTCAGCCTATTTATAGAAATGTTTAAAATGTCAGGAACTTATAAAGTACCCTTAAAATCTTATTGATTTCTAAGGAAAAACTCATTTCCTCCTGGAGCATTTTCCCTAGTTTCAGCCAAAATGTTTCAATTGAAGAGTTATTCGTCCATTCATATTGAAATAAACAGAATATATTGATATTTATCCCAACGTAATCCGTTCCGAATTTGTAAAAATGAGCGCCAAAAAAAGATGAGGCTAATACTATAATACACGTCAACCTTCAACTCTAATTATAAAAAATTTTTTTCCGGCTCCGGGTCGAGGGGTTTCATAAAATAATCACTTTGATGCTAATAGATGATTATCGATCTGCCATCAAACAGAGTGGTCGGGAACCTAAAAAGAAAATATTTTCTATTTTGCTCTTCGTTGCTGTTTCTCAATGAGAATCATGTATTCTTTTTAAAACAGGAAATTTTTAAACAATTTTGTTTTTAAATTTTACCCAATATAAAAAAAAAACTTGGCGACCGGTTAAACCCTTTTAAATGTCGTATTCGTCTTCCCCACCATCTTTATTCATCCCCCGATGTCCCCGTCCTCAGTTCAAAAAACATCTTCTTTTTTTTTCTAAGAAAATTCATTTGTAAAACAACAAAAAAGGTACATTTCGTTCAAAAATTGATCAGAAATGTTTTTTATAATTTCACACTAGGAGTTCAAAAATCGATATTAAACTTTGCAGGTGATCGCCCTGCCCCCATCCTCAGCCGCCCTTTAATTTCCCCAAGTAGAAAAGTGAAGATTCCTGCCCCCCACGTGGACGACGACGAAGACGACGACGATGACGGGAGATAAAATAAGACCCCCACGCCAAAAAACCCGGTTCAAAAAATTTCCCCAAAAAATCTAGAGCTATGAAGGGCCCCTCTCACTTTTCTTCCTTTAAATTGTCCGCCCATTTTATCATTGAAGGTGAAACGTCTCAATTGCATTGATTTGATTACAAATGTTATGTTTTTCCAAACGTTAAGTTAGGAAATCCCACTAAATCTTTTCATTTTTTTAAATTGTTTATTTGAAATAAATATATTTTCTTTGATGTTCTAATATTTTTGCATAATATATGAATCTTTGAAAAAACCCAAAGAAAAATACTTCACTCAACACATAATACAATATGTTTATTTCATTTTTTACTAAAATATTTCATTTTTGTTGACCCCAAATTTTGAGGCAAACGACTCTTTTTGCATTGATTAAAACTGCAATTGTTGAATCCCCCAACAATTAATTTGAGTGCATAAACTGAACTATGGTTTTTTTTAAATTTTTGCAACAAATAAATATACACTCCATGAGATTAATTCGTTTGTCTATTTTACCCATCAATTCAAAAATATTATTTTTTGTATCATCTAAAATGTATGAAAATTTTTAAACTTTCACTTTCTCTTCCTATCTTTTTTGTTTACAAATTTAAACTTTTGACAGAGGGGGATTTCAAAAAAAGTTGAATTTAAAAAAATAACTTTTTTTAAATCCTTTCCCCAAAAAAAAGATAGAATTTTGAAACCCATTTTAAATCCCCCCATTACTGTTAAATTTTAATATTACTTTTTCCCAAAAAAACCCATTTTGAAATGTTCCCCGAAACGTTTGAAAAAAGGCCCGGGGCAAACCTTTACATCAAGTTAAATAAAAAACTGCACCCCGAATACCTACAACGAACTCAAAACAAAGGTAAGTTTACTTTCAATAACCATGCCCGAAAATATTATAGGGACAGGGGGGAAAAACATCTGCGCACACTTTCTTAATTAGTTAATGGGGTAAGAATAAAAAAATCAACAATGGCATTTTTTTTAGTGAAAATAACATACAATAATTTATAATTAAGTTACCAAAGTAATTTGTGATACTGGGGTGTTTAGAATAAATGAAAAAACCTGTAAGCCTGGGAGGGAAATTTAAATGATCACCCTTTTTGGGAAAAAAAAGTGTTGGGAAAAACCATTTAACAAAATTAAAGTGTCATTTGCCGTTTTCGGGAGACCTGGGCCTCAAAGGGACCTGTCCTCATTTCTGGAAGTGGCTTCCAGTTTTCGTGTGCCTCCGAACAGTGCTGGGTAAAAAATTGCGTACAATCTGTGTAAATGACACGGGGACTTCAAAAAAATTACGTCACCGACAAAAAAGAAAGTTATTATTATCAACCCATCTATCAATTTGAAGAATCTAAATTTGTAAAAATTTTTTTGGAACCCCATATTTTGCCTTGGGCTGCAAAGTGGCACAACGAAAAAAAATAAAATTTTTAATTCTCTCCCCAGAATTCTCATTGGGCTACCTTTCAGCAGCAACATCAGTATATTGGTTATATTCCACAAATAATGGGAAATGTAAAAACAAGAATGATGATTTTAAAGGATAAATCAAACATTGTCTCAACAACGATTTTTTGAGTAAACCCCCTTGATGAACGATAGGAAAAAATTTAAATAAATGAGTATTTATTTTGATATAAAGTACTGGGTGATCTTTCCATCCTTTAATTGTGACATGTTCATAAATGAAATATTTGTTTTTTAAGGATGCATTAAATGATCGATGAGACGTAATGCAAATTGCACACTTGCAAGTTGAAATTGTAATAATCCAAAAAAAAGTTTATAACGTTTCGCCGCGATTGTTTTTAGATCGAATCTACTTTTAAACCCCGGGAAACTACACCCCAAACACGACTTTTTTTTCCCTTGTTTATTCCGTCTGGATTGTTGATTCCGTCTTTCGAGAGATCCTGGGTTCCCCAGCCCGACGGCAGCTGATTTTTTCTTTTGGGAGACATATCTGGGGGCGGATTCAGGGTTCTGAAAAATAATTTGGGGGTGGCTGCCCCATTGTAGATTTTGTGATTTCTCCCGATAATACCACGCGGGGGTCAGAACAGGGTAAAAAAGGGGCTCCCCCCGGAGACAAGTCCCCTTCTCTCCTCTTATACACAAATTCACACAAACAACACTACACACACTACACACCACGCATGTTTGGGAGCAGTCAGGGCTGTCTAGTGGTGGAGGGAAAGTCTCCAGGGAAAACTTGGGGGAAAAAAAATTCTGAAGCCGAGGGGGAGGGCTCTTGTCCCAATGGGGACACCGCCATTTCGTAGGATTTAATATCTATAATGCGAGACCCCACGGGGGCCCGGGAAAAGCAAATGATGTGTCCCAGGAAAAGGGCCCCCCCCTTCCGAGTTGGTGCGATGACGACCTCGGGTTTAACGAGCGGCCTGGCGGGGATGGTGCTGTGGCGGTGGGTTTGGGGGCGCTGATGGTGTTTGCGCCCCTGCGGCCCCCCGGGGCCCCGGGTGCTCCCCACCCCCTGCCGTGTGCCATTGGCCTTCCACCCCCTTGCAAAGAAGCTTTGGATTGTAGACACACTGAGGGGCATTTACGCAACTCGTTCAAGTTGTTCCAAATTTTTGTCTTGACCCTTTTTCAAAAGGGCAGGGCGAATATAAATAACGTTTTTATCTAAATCTGTCGTGATATTTAAAAGGATACAATAAAATTAAACGTCATATTTTTTTTGTTTTTTAAATAAATTTGTTACAGTAGAAATTTATTGTCAAATGTCACCTTTGTTGGGAAAACGTGCCTTTAGATTTTGGCATTTGTAAAACCTTTTAGATAAAATGCATATACGCTTTTTTCTTATTTACTAAAAATGTGGAATATGTACCCATGAGGGTTTCCCTTTTCCTTTATAAGTTTTTATTTTTTTTAATTTAAGATATTTTTGTAGAAAAAACGAATTTTTTATGTTGTGGTTTTTATTCACCAATCATCCCATTTCAGAGAATGTTGGAAGTTTGTTTGACATTTTGTAAAAAAATCTTTTAAAACTAATCACTAGACATGAATTTGGGGGAAAGCCTTTATATTCTAATAAATTATTCAAAAACAGATAATATATATACGAATCATGACTAGAAATGACATATGTCGAATTTTATAATCATTTTTTCTTTTCTTTGGCATAAAAGCCTGTTTTTGCATAAATAGCTTTTTTTGAAAATATTGGGCTTTGTATTTTATGTATTATTTTATTCACAATGCTAAGATCCGAAAAAAGTCATGATGCAACTGACCATACATTACAAATCTTCAACTACCCTTTGTATTTTAAAATAGAGAGAATTCCAACACATTTTCTCCATTTTCTATTTCATGAAAACCCCCATGTTTAGAACAATTTGATTGATACTAAACCCAGGGACAGAAATTTTAGGAAATAAATGTAAATTCCCAGGTTAAAGTAAAATGGTCAACTTTTAAAAAAATATCCCCCATTTGTAGTGCAGAGATTTTCCCCTTTTAAATGATTTTGTCTTCAAAAAGTCGCAAATTTGAAATTGTGATCATTGAAAAGTTCAGTAATATTTGCAACCAAAATATTAAGAATAAAATGTAGAAGAGTTGTAAATATTAAAAACTGGTTTAACATTAAAAAGTACGTATGATTTGTCTTTAAGTTTACCCAAAAAATAAAAAAACCAATTGTTAATTTGTGACAGTGCCTTTTCCTCCTCATCCTTAAATTTTTTTAGTAACTTTTAGGCCCTAAAACCTATATTTTAGTCCTAAACATCCCATTCACTAACCCTTAGCGTTTCCCATCCCTTTTCCCTGAAAGTTTTATTTCAGTGCGCACCACCCCCTTTAAAATTTTTTCTTTTTATAAATCCTTTTTTACCAAAAAAACACCCCAAATTAAATGAAAAACGGCACCAGTGTAAAATGGTTGACCTCAGCTGCCGAAACGATTCCGCTGCACTGCGCTGAGCGCGGGTCTAACCCCTAATCCGATGTGTCGGGGGGCCCAAAGGGGGTGGTGCGCCGAATCGCCGGCGACCGCCCGTCCGCCGCCGCCGCCGCGACCGCCGCCCCGCCACCGCCGTCAGCGCTGACGTCACGCACGCCGATGGGGGCCGGGGCCAGAGCTCAGCAGGGGGGCAGCACGCCCCCCCCCCCCCCCCGGCCCCCCATCTGGAAAGCGGCCCAAGGTCGCCCGCCTCCCAAAAAGCCCGGGTACGCGACAACCCGCCATCTTGTTTCCCGGGTTTTTCCCCCAATTCGACCCTCTCCTTTTTCCCCCTTCCGCTCCCCCTTTGGTCCCCCTCTCTCCCGTCCTCCTCTCCCGTCCCCTCCCCTCTGCGTCACCGTCTCCTCCTCTGCTCGTCTTCCCTCACTCCCCGTCTCCCATCACCGTCCCCTCTACGTCCCCGCCCCCTTCACCGTCCCTCTACGTCACCGCCCTCTACGTCACCTCTCCTCCCCCTCCCCGTCCCCTCCCCCCGTCACCGTCTCCCCTTCCGTCACCGTCCCCTCCCTCCGTCCCCGTCTCCCCCTCTCCTCACCGTCCCCTCCCTCCTCCCGTCTCCTCCCTCACCGTCTCCCCTCTCCTCACCCCCCCCTCCTTGCACGTCTCCTCCTTCCCCTCCCCTTCTCCTCCTCTCCACTTCTCCCCCTCCCCTCCCGTCCCCTCCTCTCCTCACCTCTCCTCCCTCCTCCCTCCCCCCCTCCTCACCTCTCCTCCCCCCCACCCTCCCCCCCTCCTAAACTCTCTTCCTCTGCTCACCGTCTCCCCCCCTCCTCACCTCTCCTCCTCTCCCCACCTTCCCTCCTTCCTCACGTCTCCCCTTTCTCCCCCGCCCTCCTCCGTCACCGTCCCCTCCTCCCCCCCCTTTCTCTCCTCCTCCTCCCCTCCCCCTCCTCACCCCCCCCCCTCCCCCCACAGTCTCCCCCCTCACCGTCTCCCCCCCTCCTCAACTCTCTTCCTCTCTCCCCTCTCCTCCTCTCCTCACCTCCCCCTCCTCTCCTCCCGTTTCATCCTCCTACACCCTCTCGATCCTCCCTCCTTCCATCCCTTTTTCTTCCCCCCCTTTAACCGCCTTTTTCCCCGTCCCAATCCTCTCTATCACCCCCTCCTCTCTCCGCCCCGTCCCCTTCTCTCCATCTTCATGAACGAGTTAAGAACAATAATTCGTTCCGATAAATGGCACCACGGACGGGGACATAATCGGGTTGGCGTTGGAGGGGGTTTTCCCTCTTAAATTAAACTTGGAGAATGTTTTGTGGTTGTGGTGCGAGGTGATTTGGACGGCTTGCGTGTTCGGGGGCGCCCATTGGTGACGCTCGGCAGAAAAGCCCCTTTGGCCGACCGCTCCTGGAAGTACAGGCGTGCCGGGGGCCCCTTTATGCGATTTCAGACTCTTCTTCCTCCTCAACCTCACGTCCGCTCTGCCCGGTGGGAAGCGAACAGGTTCACGCAACAAATCGTGTCGCGAAAGCGCATTCTGCTTTAGACGTCTGAGAGAAACATCCGTCGCCTTTTTTTTATTTAAAACAAACTCTTGAAAAATAATTATTCTGACGGAGGGGGGATATTTGTGAAATTGCGTTCTGCTCAATCGGAAAGGGCTATGCTAATGTACGCCATTTTTCGCAAGATTATATGAATTGGAAGTTCCATATTTTCTTAAAAATAAATTTTAGAATAACTCTACTTATTTGAAGATAATACTCACGTATAATGAATGTTTCAATTTAAAATTATCAAAAAGGTATTTCATGAAACTTTGAAAATCCCAAAACTTAAAATTTGATCAAATGAAAAAAAATAATTTTACGTTCCATTTCGTTTTGCAGCAAATTTATCAACATTGAATGAAATCAGACAATAAACCCGCCCTTTTTCGAGTTCTTAAAAACTGCCGAAAATTTATTGATAAAAATTAAATCCCAAATGATTCGATATTTAAAAAGGGAACTTTCCTTTTTTGTTTTTTTTAACATAGACTATTTATTCCATCCCTTTTGAAGTTGATAAAAAGGTGAGAAAGTCTTTCCCAAAATTTACAATTACTATTCCTGCATATAATTAGTGACGAAACCAAGTACAGATTTTGAAAGATAAATTTATCTCATCATTTTTTAAAAGTTCAATATATTTTTCTCCGGTTGGGAAAGGTTAGAAGATATGAAAATTAAAGGCATTGATAAATTTTTCACTTTTCTCTTTTGATAAATTTTTAAACTCAAAAATTCCCTCCCCCTAAACGTCACATGAAGAGAGGGGTATATCTTTAAACTCAAATTTTTGGGACTTATTCTATAATTTGTAAAAAGATTAATTTCAATATTTCAAACGTATATGAGCTGAAAAAAAATTTTGAAAGTAATCTTTAAGATATTTTGAAAAAAATCGATTCATTGAGACTCCCATACATGGTCCCTTTTCATCATAAAAAGATGAGAAAAATGATGCCCTATCTCGAATTCAGGTTAATATTAAGAAGTACTGAAGCGGTTTTGCATTCTGTCCATTTTCCCCAGATAACGACAGATTTTAAACCCTTAAACTTCACCAATGTTTTCATTTCCCTTTCATTATGGCAAAGTTTGCTTATAAAGATGCCGACTCAGTTTCGTTGAACCCGAATTTTAAAAATTTACGGGTTTTAAATTTCCCATCTAAACGGACGAGAGGGCGTGTTTCGGTTTTCGGCCCCGAAATGGTGGAGGGCATCAATGATGTCACTGAATTCCCTTGACCGGAGGCCCGGGCCCTGCGTGGTTTTTGACTATCAGACAGCTGGGGCGGTTCCGCCGCTGTCTGGGGGGAATTCTGGGTGTCGGTTTCCTGATTGGGATTTTCTTGCTTTCTCCGATCAACACTAGGAAAACGGGAAAATAATAAAATGGGTCACGACCCCCGGGTCTTGTCTTATTCTCTCCCCTTACAACCAAAAGCCCAAAATTCCCACGCTTGTCGGGAAAATTGTTTGGTTTGGTTTCTTTGTGTTTCTGGGCGCGTCAACAGCTTTGGTCATTAGCCCTTTGGTGGTGCAGGTTGTTTTCGGGGATGGGGTTTTAGCTGGATGGCGAGATCCGGGGGCGATCACCGTCGGCTGGTGAGGTTTCCTCCCAACCAGGGCTTCCGCTGGGGGCCAAACCCCCCCCGCCGGGGCAACTCACCCGACCCGGGCTCCCGGAATATGTGGTGTGATGCATGCCCCGTGTGTGTGTGGGGGAGAGGATGGACAAAGGAAAAGGGGACGGTCCCGGGGGTCCCCGGCCCGTTTGGTGTTGATGGGGCCACGGAAAACTAAAATCAGAGCGCCGGCTCCTAGAATTATCCTCCAGACGGGGCCCAAATTTGACCCCTTTAAAAACTAGGGGAAAATCCTCCGCAGTCAAAACTGAACCGGGGCCCCCCGGTCAAAAGGGGCTGCGTACCGTTGTGCCGGCTACCGCCCCGGGGACCCCGTGTCCCGGGTGGTAACGTTGAGGGGGGAGCGTTCTTTTTCGGGTGGCCGCCGTCGGGGTGGTCGGTCGACGCGCCGTCTTCGGAAGAGGCGTGGGGAGGGGGCCCGGAGGAGGCCGCGGCGGCGGGGAGG
>CAXIVR010001346.1:0-14065 GCA_964035755.1 Teleogryllus oceanicus
ATCATTTTCCCCTTAGAAAGTTGGAATAATTGTGGGCATTACTAGTTCCTGTACGTACCTTCAAAAAATCTTTAGTGGTTCATAATTAAGAACATTGGAGTTACTTCATATTTCTTTGAACTGGAGCTAACTGTTCACTAATGTTCTTTTATCACTTTTGTTTTCAAGTTGTTTTCACGGTTGATCTTTTGCAGGTTTAGCAACTCATGGTTCTCTCTTCGAACTATTCAGAGTTAGTTCAGATGTTTCATTGCTAGATGTACTTTAATCTGCGACAGTGTTCTTTTAGTTTTCTTTCCAGTCTAAATGTCAAAATGATGGAAGAGTGCAAACATGCAGCAGATCACTCATTGGCAAAGCCGACTTAGATTGATTTCTTCTCAGGCAAGAACAGATTATAAGCATGTAATCGATGGTGACTCAATCTAGAGCTAATGGACAAAGTAGACTTATGTTCTGATAACATGAAATAATATTTTTACAACTAAACAAGCTCAAACAGCATCAACCAGAGTTGAAACCAGTCAATAATACCACGAGTATATGAACTCAGTATTATGACATGAAAAACAATGGAAAGCGCTGAATTTAGTAAATAAATAGAAAAGTTGTTTTAAAGCAATTGATTTCCATGTCATAAATAAATTACTATCTTAGATCATAGATTTTCATCAAATCATTCACCATTGAAGATTTGTTACTTTTAGTTTATATTAAACCTCCGCATGACCATGGGGTCACATTTTCTGTATATAAAGTACCTTTTTTAAGGTGCAGAAAGTGTTAAAAATGTACCAACCAGTAATATCTTAACTTAATTATGTTGTGGTTAAATAAACACTTGTTTATTTTATAAAAGTTTATTTAAGAAAACGAGCACATGTTTATACTGCACCTTACAGAGTACTAGTACAGGACACTTATGCCAGAGTAGTCATATCAGTCTATGGTACAAGCTTACAGAGTAGTGCCATGTGATGCATCTCAGGTCACTTGCTAACTACATACAACATCTCTCACAAGATAATTTATAAAAAAGACATTACAAGATATAACGAAAGATTAAGATATTCTTTCAAATACAACTATTGAACTTAATCTATTGATCTTAAACATAATCTTTGTAGTACTGGTTTGTTTACTAGTCTACCTGATCTGTAACTCCAATAGCCTGGATTCGTTTGTCATTTGGCTTGTGTTTGTGTTTGACATAAGCATCATTTTGATCATCATCCTTTGTATTGACATTAGTATCGTTTTTGAGCTGTATTTGTAGTGTGTATTCTTGTGTACATGCATTTTGAGATACTTGTTTATAGATCATCATACTATCAATTTCGTTCTTATCAAATCTGTTAATTCAATTTCCTCAAAATCTACGATTTCTCCACATAAATTTGTCGTTTCTATCTAACAACAACATATGATCTAGTCTACTGAGTCAACATCAATAGTCGCAGGTTCCAAGTACTCTTCTCTGTTAACTGACCATAGCTGATCATTTTCTTTAGTTCTGTTAAATCTTTTGCATTCGTATCATAATATGTCTTTTCTCTAGCTTTTATCTTCATTCACCTTTTCAACCTACATGTTTTATATTTGGCAAGAACATTTCTTGGTTCGTTGGCAATATACCATTTAATCGTCTTCGAACAATATTTCAGCAGGAGAAGAAGACCTCTACCTAATAACGTATTCTATACTCAAGCAACGTCATGTACATATCCTTGTTGTCAAACAATCTTTCTTTAAAAGTGACTTAATAGTTTGAACGTGCCTCTCAATTAGGCCATTGGACTGGATACCTGAGTGCTTGTCTTGACAATTTCCAGTCTTCTAAAAGTTTGAAACTTTTGATTCTACGAACTGTACATCATTGCCTGTGTATAAGTTCAGTTTCCATGTCTGGAAAATATCGATTTTATGATGTATTACATTATCATATGTAGTGTTATCATTCAACACATGCTTCGAAATCTGAATACCGTCTACTATTAATAAATATTTCTTTTATTAAGTTCAGACAAATCAGCTGCTATTGTGCCATGGTCAGGTCAGGAATTTCACGAGTCATCATTGTTCTTTCTGATTACTATTTTGGAAAGTTAAACAAGCTGACAATTCTAAGACATCTTGAATTTCTTTGTCAATATGAAACACATTTTCTATGCCTTAAATTGTTTCTCAACTCCATGTGTTATAGTGCAAATCTATCTATCATGTCTCGTCTCATGGTTTGGGAATTACCAATCATCTCCTCTGTGATTGTTCTTTGACTCAACCAATTCATCTTTGCAAAACCAGTATGGCTTGATATCGTCTTTTACCTGACCTTTGAATTTGGCCATCCTTCCAGAATTACTGTCATCAGTTTTGCAATTCCTCGTCTTGGCTGTTTCTTCTTGAACTTTCTCGAACTTTTTGGAGAAATATTGTGAAATAAAATAGAGTTCACCTGAGCATCTAAGTCATTTCGTTGACTTCAAAATTTTGTCATCATCTGGCTCTTGATAGAGCATCTGCTAAATATAATTGGGATCGGTTTGTATTTTACTGTAAATTGGTATGCTGCAAACTGATACGAAGGCGTTGTAGTCGCATCAGGGTTTGTTTAGATCCTTTTAAAGATTGACTCTAATGGTCTGTGATCTGATTCTACTGCAAATTCTTTACCATAAAGATATTGATGAAAACTTGGCACCCAGAATACAATAGCTAGCATTTCTTTTCAATTGTCACTAGCGTTTTGTGTATCAGTTAAACATTTCGATGCGTACGCTACTGGTTTCCCATCCTGGATAACTACTGCTCCCATTCCATCCTTGAACTATCTACCGACAATTATCAGTTTCTTTCATCATAGAATTGTAAAACAGGACTGGTTGAAAGTACTTCTTTTAACTGTATGAATTCTTTCTGGTGGCGTCTGTCACATCAATACCTCTTTTAATTGTCTCAAATTAGTACTGATGTCAGACAGATTGGGTTATACTTAGCTAATATGCTAATCATTCCAAAATCTGCTAAGCTCCACTGACATTCTTTGGTGTTGAGTATCTGTTTTATTGCTTCCACTTTGTCTTGTCACTTATACCATCACAGAAATACATGTCCCATGTACTGATTACTACAGTACTGTATCTTGTTTGACTAAATCTTACACCTCTTTCTCTAGCTCTGTTGAGAACACGATTCAAAGTTTCATCATATTCTTTCTTTGTCTTTGAATATATAATGAGATCATCAATGTACACTTTTATGTTTAGAATTCTTCAAGATTTCTGTAAAGTTCTAGAAAAATCTCTGAGCTATGGACAATCAAATGAAGCCTAAGAAAACGATACTGCAAAGGTGTGCAAATGTCATTAGCTTCGATGCTGTATCTGACAACTCAATTTGCAGAATCCTCTATGCGCATCGAGAACTTGAAAATTTTGAGCCAACATTCTGCTGTAATTTCTTCAAAAGTTGGCATTTCATACCTTTCTCTTAAGCTTGATTTAAATGAAAGGTCCAAACAAATTCTCAGGATTTATTGGTTTATGCACTAGAACCAATGGGTTAACAAATTCTGATGTTCAGTCATTTTAGTGATGATACCATCATCTTCCATTTTATAACTCAATTTTAAATCTTTCATTATTTTAAAAGGACTCTGACACGGAACTCGACAGCGTAACCTTCTTTTAGTTTGAAATCATGAGGTTTATTACTAATCTTACCTATACCTTGAAAACATCGTGATGCTTTGCATAAATTCGATTATTGTCAACTTCTAAAGTATCCACAGTTTTCTTACCAAATCTAATTCTTGTAGACCCTCAGATCATAATAGTGCTGTTGTCAGTCGTGCGAACAATTACAAAATCCATTTTGTACTTTCGATCGTTAGTGAAACATTCAGTTTACATGAACCTATAACATGACTTTTGCACCATAATTAGAAATATCATCAACATTGATTGAGATTTTGTGATACATCTAATTTTGAAAATATCTCTGGAATTACATAACATGTGCTCCGTATCAAGTTTAAATTAATGTCTTATCAATCAAGAATCTTTAACATAGTAAACCAATTGTTTTCTAATTTATATCATTAATTTCAATGCACCAGAATATACTCACATTCATCATCATTTCCATTTTCTAGCATTTAAACTTTGAACGAACATTTTAAAATGACTAATTTTTCATTTAAGCATACCTTACCACTGCCGGACAATTTTGTATGAAACAAACCGCATCTTTGACAACTGGTCTGGATGAAGTTGTTTGTTGTCTATGTCTGTTGACGGTCTGTTGGCTGCACTGATTTCTTGAGACATTTGCGTACTTCTGATCGTTGTTGTGTGTCCTTGTTGCATTGTATGACACCTGGTTCTCTTGCGGATGAACTGTTTTCTAACTACATTTACTGACAGCTTATTGGTGTTGTCCTCATTGTCTTTATGTGAATGTCTGCTTCCTCACAGCCACAAATTTTTATTCCTTATCTAGGTTAGGTTTGTTTCGCAGAAAGCCTGTCTAACCCTGGTCGATAAACACCACTCGATTCGATCTTGATCAAACGATCTTTAGATTACCGAAATCACAATTCGCTGTAGCTTTCTCAGTTCTGTAGATACTGATCAAACTTTCATTTGACTGCACGCGTATTAAACTGTAGCTTTCGACACTGATATTTTTGTGTAGAAAAATTTGTCAATTGCCTTAGCACTGTTTAAACACTTTCTTTCTTGCTTCAGCCAATGTTAAAGTGTTGAAAATATCGACAACACTGTCACCGCAATCAATACTGCAACTAGTTTGTTCATCCTTTTGTTGATGCCGTTACACAATAACTGAAACTGTTTTGAATTTTCAGTTGATTCAAGATCACCTTCCATGGACATCGGCAGGCTGTAAGCGATTCCATTGTTTGCAGTATGCTTTTTTTAAATGATTCGGGCCTAAATTACATCGGGCATTTTCTTTTCGAAAAAAATGGGGCCCCCCTTTACATAGTTTACAGTTTGACTGCGCCTTTTGGTTAAATAAACACTTGTTTATTTATAAACGTTTTTTTAAAAAACAGCAGGGTTTTTGTACTCCCGTTACAAGTACTGGTACAGGCCCTTATTACAAGGTGTCATATCAGTTTTGGTGAGCTTAAAAGTATGCGCGTGTGAAACCATCTGGGCCCGCAAAAACCTACAACAAATTTTTTTCCATTAAACTGAGACTAAAAAAAACCCTTTTTATGAATGATGGCATGGTTTCCGGGTGTCGCCCAATACTTTTTTAAAAATTAATTCATGTAAAAAAATGACAGCTGTAACTTACCCAGCCATTGGTGCGTTTTTTACCTTTGCCGTACCTCATGGCAAAAAAAAGGCCACAAGACCGTTGATCCTACAGCCCCCATTTCTTTTCAACTGTTTTTTTAAAACAGGGGGTGCTCTGTAAATGCCAGCCCCAAAACCAATGTTACTCAACAACGAATACCTTTAAAAACACAGACAAACCTCTCTTTAACGCTAAAAGGGGTTCTCGCCATATATCTTTTAAAAAATTTAAAACCCCTCAGATCTTCATCAGGCATCAATTTCCTTTTTGATATTTTCAAACATATCAAAAAGCCGTATTTTCAGAAACGGGCGGACCAACCGGGCAAACGGTCACCCCGACATTTAAACCCAAAAAAAATTCGGGGAAACCAAAAAGAAAAATAATTTTACCAACATTAAATTTTTTGGGAAAAAATACTTCCCAAATACGTCGCCCATCGAATTTCCTGGTGAATTGGATCAAAAAGCAATGGGGGAAAAAGGGGGCCCTAAACAGATATGGCGTTCCCCCAAGACAATCTTTTGTTTTTAAAGGTTTGCGTGCCCCCCGGAAACTTTTAATTTAAAACAATCACCGGGGAAAAATACGTGAAAACCTTTGGGGACGACCAAGTTACGGAAGGGGCGAAAATCATTCTGGTGTTTTCATTTCTGCTGAACTGAACTCCTAAAAAAAAAATTTTCGCGCTCTTCTAAAATGCCCCTTCTGACGATTTTCGAAAAAGAAGGTCATTTCCTGATCGAATTAGGGCCTTTTTCGGGAGGTACAAGACTTATAAATGTGGGGAAACCCCCGGGGATCAGACCCCTTTTAATCTACGTCGGTTCCAGACAAATACTGTCCCCCTTGGTTATTTTAAAACATCTTTAAAAAAATTCCCAAAATGCTGAAAAAGCGATCAATCCCCAAAGGCGGGAAACCAGGGAAACAAAAATTTCCCCGTGTCTGACCTGTTTTTGGGAAAAAATTCTAAAAAAAAGGGTCAACACTCGACTAATATGGTTCTCGAAAATCTTCAATAAACTATCTTTTTAAACCATCTCTTACCACCCTTCTTTTTGGAAACCAAAAAACCCCATAAACCTAAGTGGCTGTATTCTTCGATCTGGAAAAACTTTTTATAGCCCTACTTTTAAACATTCTAAAGAAAACTGCATAACTGGAAATTAAATCTTAATTCTACCCAAATTTTCATCCATCCTTCAAGTTCGCGTTATTCTGTCTCAGAAAATTCTCCCGGGAACGTGAAAAAGGTTCCCCGTAATGGTCCCTTTTTGATACGATCAATAAATGTTTGACGGCATAAATCGTTAAAACATGTATTTGACGATTTTCTTTTTATTAGTAAAAACCCAAAAAGATCAACGAAAATGCAAAACCTTCATTTTCACAGAAAGGGGAAAAATGGCTTTTTTTGCCCCAAAAAAATATCCATTTTTGAAAACGGAAAAATTAAAATCCAGATCAACAATGGGGTTTTAACGGGGTGTCAAAAATTTCCCCGGGTTTTTATTCTTGTTAACTTTCCTGGGAAAAAACCTCTCGAATACTTTTAAGATGCAAAAACCCGGACGTAATCCGTGCATTTCATATAAAATTTGGGGAAACAGATAAGTCCTCCGTCTCTCTCTAGTAAAAAATCGATTATGGGTGTCAGTGTACTCTTCAAGGGAAACCAAGCAGGAAATTGTATTTTAATGACCTTTCATCTGGGCGTTTCCCCTTTTTAAGTCTCTTTTGAAACCAGTGCCCTGTCGCCCAGACGACAAACCTACTCATATATCGGATATATGCTGTACTAAGGCACCAAACATCCCCGTCCCATGCCAAATATTACAAAGAAATCAACGCTCTCGTCAGCCAACATCTGGGGAAATAATCTGATGCTTCATCGTTCTACCCCCGCTTTGAAACATAAACCATATCGTCTACCTTTGGGCCCCAAAGGAATTAGTCGCCCCAATGAAAAAAAAAAAGTCTTACAAATTAAAAACGTTGGATCACTATCGAACATACGATCCAAAAGGGTTTTCCCCGATGGATCAAAAACAAATTGGTTGGGAAAAGCATTCCCAACATCAAACATGGAAATTCACCGAAGCAAGTGCACACTGTTGTTTAAAAATTTTAACTTTTCGATCCGGGAAAATCTGGGGCAGAAAATTTTCATAAGCCTGTTTGCTTTCTCACCGCCATAGACGGGCCCTACCTGTGACCCACTACGATGATTCTCCCTTTTGTACGAGTTAAAAGGGGGGAAGCATTTTGTTCATCTGCCCTGGCACGGTATCTCAGGCAATGAAGAGGCCGATTCTCCGAAAGACAAACAAATAGGAAACAATGAATACGCCCCCAAAATCAAAAAGCTGCTTTTAAATCATCCTCAGGCAGGGAGACCCGTGGGAAAAGCCTTCAAACGAAAAAAACCCCTTCAAACAGGCGTCAATGGTCCTATATCACTACAGAGAACAAGTGTGCCTTACCAGACTGAAAAGGTTATAAAAAGGGTAAATCTTTTCTGAAAAAAGAAGACAACCCACTTTGGGTTGTGGAAATTTTCCTGTAAACATCTTCAAACTTCAAAACCCCTGAAACCCGGACAGATGGGTGTGAAGGGGAAAGAAGGAAGACCTGGAACAGACAAAACGGGAATGAAAACATTGAAAATTTCTAAAAAACGATCTTTTTTTAAAATTAAAAATTTACATGTCAGTTTTCCATTAATCAGTAAAAACTAAAAATTAGTTGAAGCCATCAAATATATTAAAATAATAATGATGATGATGATAATAATGATAATATAATAATAATATATGTATAATAATAATAATAATAATAATCTCGATATCGCGTCAGCAATGCCGCACTGGTAGAAGTTTGGGACCAAGGATCCCCACTGTAGAATCAAGCCAACCATGCAATGGCAAGAGAATTAAACATGTCTGTCATGCGTGCAACTGAAAGCACAAGGCGAGACAGAATGTGAGGCTGGAGAGGCTCTAACCTAGATGAAAAGATATATCGAAGCGCTCTAAATGAGCAGCGTGTGTAGCAACTGAACTCCATCAGGAGAAAAGTTTCTCAGATGCAGAATTAAATCTTCTCAAGATGGAGTGAGACTAGAACTAACAAATGAGGTAGTCCTGGAGCAGCAAGTTAATGAAAATGAACAAACAGTACATGGAACAGAACAACACGCTGTGGATTTCATCCCCAACTCGAATATGAAATGGTGAACAAATCCCTTAAAGATATTTTAGAGGCAACAAAGCTTCACTACCAAGGAATATCATTAGATATAAGACCAAAATACCAAAACTGAAATGCAGTGCTAATGTCTATGAGTTGTTGGCAAAATGACAAATTATTGCTAAACATCTCAGAAGCTACTTCTTGAAGATGTAACGGACTGGTTCACTGCGCTGCAATTGCTACCTGTCAACACCTAGGTTACAAGTGGTAAATGGCACTTCTCTTCTAAGAAACCTTGAAGACAAAATCCACCGCATGGTTAAAGAAAATTGAAAATCAAATTGCCCAACTGACGAGATATCTCGCATATTGCTGAGTATTTCAGAGACAAAGGAGGAATTTCAAAGATGGTTCATGCAACTATTCGCTCAATTTTCAGAATATTGGGGATAAAAGAACACATAAGACCTGGAAGAGTAAACTCAAGGTTGAAGATGAGAGATTAGACAAGAATAGCAGCTCTAGGGCGAGAATAAGAAGGTATAATGAAGCACCATGACGCAGAAAGAAAACTCCTCTTCTCTAACAACCAAAAGGCTTTTATAGATATCTAGAGTCGAGAGGTATCAATGACAATGACAAACCCCAAGTGCTTCAGCCATGACGGAGTTCTGGTTTCAGATTTGGTCCACTCCAAAGCAACATTTTGATGAAGCATACTTGATACGACAGGAAGAAGAAGCGTGCATAATCCAGAAATGAAGGGAGTTGTGATTTCAACAGGGATGTAAAAGATCTATAAAGAGAACTCACAATTGGAAAGCTCAGGAGTAGATGGAGATCCATAATTTTGGTGGAAATATTTGACATGCACTCATGATATATTGGCGAGTCAATTTCAAATATTTGCAAGACACAAATTTTGTACCATGGGTGTGACATTTATGTTACCGAAAGGAGGAAATGCGTCTTGCCCGAGAATTATAGACCTATACATGTCTACCACAATTTATAAAGTTCTCCTCCATTATTGCCACAAACTCGACGAGCATTTGAAAGAAAATGAGCTGCTTTGCAGAACAGTTGTTGTTGGAAAGGAACTCGAGGATGCAAGAATTATTATAATAGACAATATTATATCGAAACATAAAAGAAAGCGCATAATTTGTCAGTGGGCTGGATTGATTTCGAAGGCATTCGATTCTATTCCGATTCTTGGTTGCTGCGAACCCTTCAACTCTACGAAGGTTCATCCCTCTATCATACATTTCTTACAACGTGTATGAACAGGCTGGAACAACACTGCTTGTAATGCAGGGAAATTCGTTACCAGACAGATACTTTAAAAATTTGTAGAGGCATTTTCAGGAGATAGCCTAAGTCCGCTCTGGTTTTGCCTAGCATTGAACCCTTTGAGTAGGATGTTGAATGCTTCCAGGCTATGGTATGCTTTGAAGAACCCAAGAAGATCATTTCCCAATTATGGATGATCTCAAACTCTATGACTAAGGGCAGAACAACTTCGCAGCATGCTGACACTAGTAAAGCTTCAGCAGCTCTGTTTGTATGGATCTTGGTTTGGAGAAGTCGCGATAGTTCACGTAAGAGGTAGCGTCAGGAATGCGAGAATGAACCTCATTTTGATGGAAGATTTGAGAATTCAGAACTTTTCAATGGCGATGAATATAGTATCTGGGCCTGGCACCTCCTAGAACTGCAGATGAAAAATAAGAAGACAAATGGAAAGAAGGTTCTCTCTCGTGTGACGAAATCTGCAAGTCCTGTATTAATTCGAGAAACAAATTTACAGGAATTAACACCTGGCTCTTTCAGCAGCATCATACATTTGGAGTTGTCAAGTGGTCTGAGACATCTTTGCAAGCTTTCGATAGAAAAGTCAGAACACTTCTATCAAAATATCGGATGCATCATCCTCGAAGTTCCACCGAAGGCTGTATCTTTCAAGACATCATGGGGGCGTGGACTGTTAAGTCTTGAAGTTATGTGCCGCCAGCAGAAAAACAGCTCAGAAATTATTTCACTAACAACAGAGCTGAAGCTGCTCCAGAAGATCACAATCCAAGAGCTCCGAAACCTGTGGACCAATTGAGCAGTGGAGATCAAATGAACTCCATGGCAGATTTGCACTGCTCTTCAAGTAACTCCATGGATGTGAAGGATCGACTGAATGGTTGAGAACCACTGCTTTTGGCGAGACGGAAGGATCTGTACTGGCCATTCAAGATCAGGTAGTAGCCACTAATAACTACAAACGTATATGAAAGAGAACATCAGTGACAGTGTCGCTTAGTAAGAAGGCCACCGAATCTATCAACATATCTGCAGTGGATGCTCTCAGTTGGCACAAACAGATTATTTACAACGTCTAATAATGTGGCCAAATCATCCACCAAGCTCTTCAAAAGATCGGACCTGATAAAGGAAGCCTTACTACAATATCTACAGAACAAGTTTTGTCTAATGAGAGAACCAGAATCTTGTGGGATACTCCATTGTTACAGATAAACAGTGGAAGCAAATAGCCTGATATTGTCGTATTCGACAAAACCTCTAAGGCAATAATAATGATATCGCAGTCCCACTGGATCATAATCTGCTGACAACTATTGCAGAAAGAAAAGAAAATATCAGCCACTCTCAATTGAACTGAAAACTGTACAAACTAATAGAGGTAGATATTGTACCAGTGTTATTTCAACTAATGGGCTTGAGGCTGAAGATTGGAGGATTGTGAGAAAACTCCATCTAAATGTGGCACCTCAGAACCATGCAGAAGGCCGTGTTGCTGCACCACCAACATTGTGCGCAGGTTCTCTCCTAAATCATTGAAGGGAACCTGGTACACTGACAGAACTTCTCACCATCATCTCACATATGTGTTGACGTTCGGTCCTTGAGTTATACGAAAACTCCGGAAAATGAAATTTTGAAATATAAATATAATAATAATAATAATGGAAGATGGGAAAGATAATAATAATAAAGATGGGAATGAGAGAAGCTATGTTCCAATTTGAAGGATACCCAACTATGAGACCAGTGTTACTAAGATCAATACACATCGAGACAAATGGCATGTTATTGTAGATATCTTGTGCGAGGTACTATCAGAGGAAATTGAAATGGCACACAACTGCAAACTCCACCTTGTTATATATTGCTGCAGTTGTAGTGATAAAATCCTGGAATAGACTGTGAAAACTGTCAGGAAAAAGCAAAGAGCGGATAATGCCATCTTGGGAAGGCGTCTCGTCAGGAACATCGAAATACTGAGAGGTATATGTGCCCGTATGATGAGTTATGCCAATGGTATTCGATCACCAAAACTCGTGAAGCTGGCAGATCGTATAATGAAGTAAAACGCTACTCGAAGAGATGAACCTAATACGACAGTACAACAATGCATTGACACGCTGAAACAGAGACTATCAGTATTAACAAATCGATCAGATATAGAACCAGCAGAAATAGGAGGAAAGATAAAATTTTGTTTGAAAGATCTGGAAAGAATTTTTACAGAAACCTGGGAAGAAAGGAAGAAGACAATTACAAAGGATTATATCAACACGAGAGCAGGTGAATGATTTTGGAGTAAGCAACTTTCCGATCCAGCGGAATGTGATGAGAGCAGCTGGATTGGAGAAGAGAGAAACGCTGTGAACATCTTACAAGGTGCATTACCAGAATTTACACTGAAGAAGTCAGTAGTAATCAGAACCTATTGAACTGGAAAGCTCCAGGACCAGATAAAATTCATAATTTTGGTATAAAGATTAGGTGCACTCACCACAGGCTGGCTGAATTGATCAATGATGTCATTCAACAACAGATAAGATGCAGAATTTCTTACCAGGGAATTACATATCTGATATCAAAGACCCACAAAACAAGAAAGATCAACAAAGTACAGCCCTATTTCTTGCTTGCCAACGATGTATAAAATCATTACATCGTACCTTTCATAACGATATACCTGTAGAACAGATATTGATTGAGTCAACAGAAGGCTGTAGCAAAGCTCCATGGTTGCCAAGAACAATTAATCATAGATTCAGTAGTGTGTGTTCAGCATATGTAAACATCGCAACTTTTCATGGCGTTATTGATTACAAAAAGTCTTTGATTCTGTACCACATACCTGGCTGATAGATATACTTAAGATCTATGGTTGATGCAAAGTTGTCTCCTTCTTGGAACATATTTATGTCGAGACTGGCGAACAAAATTATCTTAGAGTTCTCCTGTTGACAACATCCAAACTATTAATCAATGTGCGAAGAGGTATTTTCAGGAGACTCACTCGTCCCCTCTGGTTTGTCATCGTGAATCGCTATCTAATCTCTTGAATTCTACTAAATG
Source organism: Teleogryllus oceanicus (assembly GCA_964035755.1). Classification (NCBI taxonomy): domain Eukaryota; kingdom Metazoa; phylum Arthropoda; class Insecta; order Orthoptera; family Gryllidae; genus Teleogryllus; species Teleogryllus oceanicus. Next base: position 12,904 of record CAXIVR010001346.1, read on the forward strand.
TGGATTTGGAATTAAATTGGGAGAAGAATGATTATCGCATAAATCACCTTTTATATTTGAAACATACCTAACACTACAATTATTGGGCGATTCGTCGTAACTTTTCCAATTTCTAATAACATGGGCGCCGGAAAAAGGTTACGATAATATTTAACTAATTGTTCTGATAAAAGCGATATTGTCCTAGCTGGGTCGATGGGTCATGTCGAAATAATCCTATTATCTATTATATTACCGATCTGCCGTCTATACAGAATGGCGAGAATCTGAAAACAGAGATTATTTGATCTAGCTACTTATTAACTTGATTGGCCAATGAAAATCATTTTATCTTTCTTTCAAAAGAAACTTAATGTTTATTTCTATCAATGTAAAATTAAAATGTGAACTTTACATTGAGAAACTTTCTTAGGTATGACCTGGTTGAAACATACCGCGATTCTGGTCTTCGCGTTCTTGATTGTGGTTCTCGAAGAACGCCTTCCTTCTTCTATTTGAAGCTCGAAGTCCCAGTCAAATCACGAATCTTCTTTTCTTCTTTGAAAACAGAACATCGATTACCGCTTCGCACCACTCAAATATTTGTTCAGTTCACTATATTATGTCTGATGCCGTTCTCACGTCTATCAGTGCTTTTATGATTACCGCAAACAAGTCTCCAGTTCTATCTTCCGTTCTAGCAAAAAATATCAGAAGTCCGTATCGTTTTGAACCACTACATTTGAAAGTTCAAGAAGATGAGTTCACTCATGAAAACTCAAGTCTTATTTTGATGCACAGCAAATATTCGAACTCGACACTTCCCAAATCTTAGAATATCACAAGTTCACTTCTGGTTCTGCTCGAAAATATTCAGAGTCCGAATTGTCCTAAGTCGATTCTTGCTCTACCACAGAAATTACAAAGTCTGAACACGTACTGTAGACCCCAAGTCCTAACATGCACAATTAATCTATTCCGAGCGAACTGCTCACCATCGACATGCGACAGAATGAATTTTATCGTCCTTTTAAAACCCAATCCTCGCCTTCTATCTTGTTTCGACAAAATGCCCAAACTTCCGTTTTTAAAAACCAGTCGACGCTTTTCAACCAATCCCAAATCTCATATTTCCTCCACCCCCCACCCAGTCAGATGAATTTATCCACAACCACGAGTCATT
>CAXIVR010001349.1:0-22640 GCA_964035755.1 Teleogryllus oceanicus
CTGGCGCACGTACCCTGTGGAATGACCTTTTTGGAAATTTTTTTTTTGGGTTATTTTTAGTCAATTCGAAATTAAAATCTTCATTTCTTGGCTGCGTTACGTTGGTATATCCCCAAGTTCATCCCCCCGGGTTTTTGGCACTCGAAACGCCATATCAGCAAACGGGTAACGTTGAATCGTCGAACAATAAAAATTGCCCCCAAAACATAATAAAGTTTTTAATTGGCCTGAGGTCTTGGAAGTTGGCCCCCTTCCTAATACGGAGGACAGAAATGAACTTTCTCTAACCCCGGGGAAGAATTTTCTTTCCCCCCATGACCCCAGACGGCATTAAAAATTAAGGAGAAATTAAAATAAATTTTGGAGTTTTTTTAAATACATTTATTTGAACTGAAATTGGGTATGCCCCGGTGGCGTTAAATATCAATAATTACAATAAAAATAAAAAATTTAATAAAAAATTCAAAAATTTAATAAAAAAAATATTAAATAATAATATTAATAATAAAAATAATAATAATAATAATAATAATAATAATTTAAAAATATTTAAAAAGGCGTACTACCCAACATGAAAATTTTACCCTAATTTTGTTTTTAAACAAATTTTCGAAACGGAAGGCCGGGTGGCTAGACAGTCCCGACTCCCCTTGGCCCGGTTTGGGGTTAACCCCCTTAGGCATGTTGTTGTCCCTTGTCTTCGTATGTATGTGTTGCCCAAAGGGCCTCGCGTTCTGGAACAGATCGGGGGCCGGAAAGTGTGTTGGTGTCTAGTGTATGGTCGAATATGCGTCCCATGGGGGAAAAAAAGTAACCGGCTGTCGCTGGAAAAAAACCCTAGAAGAGAAAAAAAAAATTTTCAACTCTGTTGATATCAATTTTTATATATTTGTTTTGCTAAAAATTTGGGTAAATTTTCTTTTAAATTAGTACTTCCTACCTTCTATCTCATGTGCACCACTCCCACGCTGTTTTTGCTTTGAAAACACCCAGCACTTCGCCTTAAACTTACCACTTCAGCACTTACCCCTTACAGCCTTACCCATTTTCCCAAGCACCTTTTTTAATGTATGTATTTTATATTAATGTATTTATTTTGGTTTTCTAGATTGGGGGTTCAAACCCAAAACCCCCCAGTTCAAAAAAATTTTTTCTCTTTTCAGAGACTCTGAAGGTCGGGGGGTAAGGAATTCTGGCTGAAACATTGTCGTTGTGACTTTTGGGGTCACCGTCCACTTTTCCCCACGAAAAACCCAGGGAGTCTGGAATGAAGGGGGGCACAGAGTGCAATTTGGGCGGCAACTATTTGTTAGGCAAGAAAAATGCCTGTTTTTAGGCTGAAAAAAAATCAAAATTTCCTGTATTTCTTATTCATTCTCATAAAACCCTCTAATCATTTTTTTTTAAATAAATAATAAATAAAAAAAATATTTAGTTTTATTTAATTTAAATTCCCCCCACCTCCCCAATTATAATACTTATAATTGAATTAAGTTTTAAATACCCCGTAAATCCCCTGAAGCATAAACATAATCTCAAATTCAGGTTTTTTTAAAATACACGTGCTATCCTAAACACAAAACCATACATAAAAATTAGGATCCCTTTTTTAAATACCCACGTTAACCTATTCACCCAAAGCCATATTACCCGAATTCGGGGTCCATGTTCTTAAATTCATATCTTCATCACCGAAATTACATATACCAACAATTAAAGAAGTTCCGTTAAATACACATGCACACAGGCATCATACCACAATTCGACTCCAAGATTTTAAAAATTCATATCTCTTTAAAACGATACGCTACTCCAAAATTCGGACCCCATAGATTCGTTGAATACCAGATTTACACATTCCGCAAGCCCGTCCCTCCCCGCAAAACCCCGGGGAAATAACCGTCCCCCAACGTTTATCGGGCGCCCCGCGAGTTTGGGGGGGGGCGGAAGAATCCGCCTGGGAGGCGATCGGGTGCGCTTTCGCTTCTTTTGCGCGCCCCCCTCCCCCCCTCCCCCCGACGCCCTCTCCCCACCAGGCCCGTTTGGCGGGGCCCGGGGGGGGGCTGGGGCCGGTCGGGTCCCCCCTGGGCGCCCAACGGGGGCGAACCGGTCCCGCTCGGCCCAATCTCCGGGGATTTGCCCAGCAATTTTTCGAAAAAAATTTTTCTTTCCGGGCATTCCTCTCTCCTCCCGCCCCCCCCCTTTCTCCCCGCGGCCCCCGCCCCCTTTCCCCTCCCGCGCCCCGGGACGGGGGGTCGGGTCCCGGCCTCCCGCGCGGCCGCCCCCACCTTAACGTAGAGCGCCGACGTTGTGGGTCTACTTGGTTGGTTGTGATTCCCTGCTCGTCCCGCAGTTCTTAGTCCGTAAATTAATGCATGCCCCCCGGGGGATGGCGATGATCATCTCCGCGATCAATTCGGGGCCCCCCCAAATCGGGGTTTCCCCCCTAACCGGTCTCCACCGCGGGGGACCCCCAATCAGGACCCCTCCCCCCACGGGTGTCCCCGGAACGTGTGTGTTGGTTTACGAAAATGTGCGTGTGTAACGGGAAGGATGGGAAAAGGGAAGGGGGAAGGAAAAATCGCGCGTGATCCGTGGCCCCTTTGTTGGGGTCTGTTCCAGCATTCGCTGGGGTTGATGGGGGAAACCACGGGAAACCCGATCAACGGGGTTTTTAATGTTCCTCCCGACCGACTGAATTCGACCCTGAAGGCTAGGTCAAATCCACCCCCCAGCCCCGACCTGGACCCCCCGGTCGATGCCGCCGTGGGATCATTGATCACGTCGTCGGAAAATATTCTTTTTAAGCGGAATGGGCGGACCAGCAGGGGCGAACCCCTAAATTCAAATGTCATGTACCAGTGGCAAAATTGGAAAGTCACAATGATGAAGCATGAATTGAGGGGCAAGAAAAGATTAACGGCTAGTGAGGGTAAGTCGTGCGTTAATAAAAGATAAATTGTTGGTAAAATGCCTCTTTTTTTCCATAAACAATCTTTGTGTGAACAAGTTTAAAAAAAAACTGAACATCATTTTGGTAAAATTGAAACTTTTTTTCTTGGCATTCCAAACCAATAGCCCTTACCCCCCGATAATTGTTTTCATATCAATTTACTACTAGTAGTAAAAAGAAACAAAACATTTTTTTTAAATCAGAAAGCAGAATAAAATTTTGGTGGTATCTAATTTTTTGTGAAATTAGTTAAAAAACCCATCAAAAAACACATTTTTAAAAAATATCCGAATGAAAAGAAAACGGTTTAAAGTTTGCGATAGGGTTTCAGAGTTTTTTCATTCTGATAGCCCAGCCATGGTGTACAAGGTCGATGGGAAAAACCAAAAATCTGGTTTTGAGCTGTAGTGCCTAACAAATGTTAAGCATTTTAACTTGGGTCTTTTTAATTTTATGGGAATATCTTTTGATGCCATTTTTTTTGAAAAAACAAAAACTGGAAAAATGCGTTTTATTTTCCCCGTATACGTCATATAGAGTATGGAAATAATTAATCCTGGGAAAAGGCAATTTTCCGGGGAAAAATTCTTGCACTGATGAAAAAAATTGGTTCTCATTTAAATTAAAACAAAATATCTTCTAACATGATGTGACAATCCCAGTTTGGGTTTTGGGCCGAAAAAATTAAACAAAATTGTCTTTCGTCTTCCTCTCTGCCCGCCCATCCTTCCTCTGTCAGTTTGGTGTTTGTCCTAAACAATTCTGTTTTTTCCCAAATAAAGAAACATCTTCGATCTGCCATTGTTCTAAATTTTAAACATTCATTAATTTTTTTTTTCCCCCAAACCCCCGGGTCTTTTAAATTTTTTAAAAAAAAACCCCCAAATTTTTTCCTTTAAATTTTTTAAAATAGTAAGTAAAATACAATTTTTAATAATTTTAAAGTTAAATCAATTTTAAAATTGAAAAATTTGAAATTTTCTTTTTCCCAAAAAAATTTTTTTGGAATAATTTTTCCTTAAATAAATTTGTTGTTATAAATGTTCTTTCATTAGGTTAGGTAGTTTTTTAAACTTTTTATTTTTTTTTCTCAATGTTTTTGAATATTTAATTTAAAAAAATAACAAAATAATTTTTTAAAAAAGGCCCCATTTTTTTCTTTACTTTTTTCGTTCAAACCCTTAGACTTAGCCCCATATTTCCCCTACTTTTTCTTAAAATTACAAATATCTTTTTTCTTTCTCCACGTCGTATTTACATCTGATTTCTTCATTATTAGATTTATAAAATATTAAAATTATTATACGTATATTACTCACAAACTCAACGTTTTCATGAAAATTCTAAACTTTCCCTCTTTTTTCAAAACCTGAAACGCATTTCTCAGAAATTTAAATTTTTTTTAATTTTCAAATGATTCTTTAATTTCTTTTAATAAAATTTTATTTTGTGCCCTTTTTTAAAAAATTACAAAAATTTTTAGAATATCTCTTGTTTTTTAATATCACTTCCATCGTTTTAATACAATTTGTTTGTTTTTTGAAGTCTTCAAATGATTTTCGAGATTTTCAAAACTCAATAATTTCTCTAAAAAAGATTTTATTCCTTTTACATTTGCTTAACCCCAGTTTTAAAAATGGCCAAATTGTTCAATTTCCTAAAAAGGTAAATTTTCTCTTTTTAATATTCTTGAATTTATTTTAGTTGTACCAAAAGGAAACCAAAAACTTGAAAATGTCAAAAATGCTTTGGACGACGATAGATGGCAGCTCCCCGAGATTGAAGCAAGTCCAAACCAGTTCCCCCCAAAGAAAAAAAAAAATGCGAGAAATATTCCATTCTGAAAACCCCTAAGTTTGTTTTTATTATTTTCTCTGGAAAAAACTTTTTAATAAATTAAAATTAAAACTCACCCCTAAAACATGAACAAAAAAAATTTTTAATTTCTAACAGATACTTTTTCATTAAAACAAATAACCCGTCATTCGTTTATCTCATTTCGTTCTTCTACTCATTACATTTTGAAATTTCCTATTTAAAAAATTTTATTCATTTATTTTTGGCTCAAGAAAAAATATATTTTTCAAATTTTGATATTTCAGATTCTATTTAATTTCTGGGGGTTTTAACCATTATGGGGTCTCATGATAACTCCCCCCAAAAAACTTTTCCCCAAATTTTGGAACCTGTTGTTAATTCCCGCCATGCTTTTTTTGCGTAGAAGAAATGCATCCGACAAAAAATTGTTTTTTTTCTATGCAATGCATGCATTTTAAAAATCGCACCAAAAAAACCCCCTGGACTGCTGTCGGCAAATCATTTTTCTGTTCCCCATTCATCTTCTCTTGTGAAGGATCGTTTGAATTTGGCGAAACATTTTAACATTCTCCCATTTTCCCCATCTTTCTTTAGGTGGTTGGTTTTTGGATCAGTCAACACCAACCCCCTACAAGACTTGAATTTTATCTTCTACCCGTGGGAAAAAAGTATTTAACCCTCCTGGTAATCACTTTTGAATAAAAAATTTTTATTTACTTTTGACATTTTGTTTTGTTTTTCTCCTCATCTTCAAAAATTTTACCGGTCCTTAAAAAAGGAAGTAAAATTAAAAAAATAAATGTAGAAATTAAAAATTAATACAAGCTAAATTAAAACAAATACGCAAATTTTTATAATATCTTCGGGAAAGCTGGTCTTAAAATACAGTTATTGGATGAAAGTCTCGATATATTATAAATTCCCAACTTATGATGGAAAGTCTTATCAAGGGGTGAATTTAAAAATGAGGAAAATTTTTTTTTGGCTTTTTGACCTTTTGTGTTTCCCCGATTTTTCTGATTTATTACCCATTGCTATCAAGGTTTGGCCCCCGGGTCTCTAAGATGTGGTACCATTTTAACGGGAACTTTTTTTCCCAAAGATACTGGTTCCAAAACATTTGAAACTAAGAGAATAAAATTTTCTGTAGGTGACATTGTTACAAAGTGGAAGCCCAGAAAACCAGAAACAATTGTTTTGGTTCAATGCAATGAAAAAAAAAGCCTTTGTGTAAAGGAAGTTTAAAAAAAGGAATAAAAAAAATTCCCTACTCTAAACTTTAAATGAATACAATAAACCCGGGAAAAATGGCAAATTTTAAAAGCAAAAATTTCCCTTCTTTTCAAATTTGAAAAGTTCAATGGATCTTGATCTATAACAAGAATAGTTATGGGGAAAAATTCAATACAATAAGGTGACTTAATTTTAATCCTCCGGGACACGTAATAAAAGTTATTCAGTTTCCGGGGGATCTCCTTGTCTCAAATTTTCAGATCTTGCTAACCGACTTCAAATTTTGGGGCCCCAAACCTACATTTCGTATCAAAAATTTTAAAAAATTAAACTAAAATCAACATTAAAAAAAATTTACGATAAAAGCTTTTTTTATGGTTATCCATGCATCTCTACTCTCTCTAATCCTTGCTGCACCCGCACGGTTTTATTGAGACTATTCATGACTTAACTAAAGTTTTTAGAAAAAAGGCTTTATTTGAACGTTAGGGGGTTTTGAAGGACGTTTTTTAAAAGTAAATCCGATCTATCAACGGCATCTCAGTCATCAAAAGTTCGATTGGTGTGCTGGGTTCAAAAAAAAGTGTGAAAAGTTTAAGTCCTCGTTTGCAAATGGGCTTTGACTTTCTAAAATTAAACCCCCGGGCTTTACGGGCAAAATAGCCCTTTGGGATCCTCTCGGCGTTCGACGGCATACGCCGTTTATTTTTTGATGTCGCAAAGGGTTCCCCAAAATTTCAGAAGTGACTGCTGCAACAGTTCAATTTCGAACCCGTTTCATTTCTAATTTCATTTTTACATCAGATTTGATTTTTTTTCCCTTTAAAAAAAAAGAAAATGATCCATTTAAAATTTTAAATGTAAAAAGGGTCATAGCTCTTCTTTTAAAAAACATTTAAATGTCTCTTGAAAATTGAACTAAATGTCGGAATATGGGAATAAAAAGTTGACAAGTAAATTTTTTATCCTTCCCTTTTGCTGACGCCCAATTTTTCTCCCGGGGATAACAAGACAAGTTACATGCTGGGAAACTAAATGAAAAATGGGAAGAAGGGGAAATGGTTTAACTATAAATTAAAAAAACTAGTATTTTTTGGGGTCGGGGAAGGACTTAAAAAGTGGGGCAGGTTAAAAATAAAAAGCTTAAATATCTTGGTGTTTTATTATGGAAGGGGATGAAGAAAAAACATTGGATATCTCGGGGGGAGTGGTATTAAACGGTTAGTTTTTTTATATATGAAAAATTCGAAAAGAAAAAAAATTAAAATGCTGGTTAAAAGCATAAAGTATTTTGGTTCAATTGGATTCTAAGTCAGACAAAGGGGCACAAAAAAAAATAAATAAATGTACTGGAAACCCTTTGGCCTTTTCTGGATAAACTAAATTTGCATAAAAATCAAATGGGTAGATATTGATATAATAAAATAATATGAAAAGGATTGAATGGTTTTCTTTTTTAAATGATGACAAAATTATGCCTAAAAAATTTTAAAATTATTTCCCCTCAAAAAACAAAGGGGGGCTAAAAAAACATGAAAATGAGATAATGGGGGGAGGAACGGATCTTCAGGGAAAGTTTGGGAAAGGATCAAGGACATGGCGACTGGGTCAAAAAACCCTCATTAAAAAGGCCCCCCTAATACTATTACTTTTTGGATTTTTTTATGAAGATTATTTTTGCGGTGTAAATTTTTTTTTGGAGTTACAGTGGGGGAAAGGGGCAAATAAACTATCAGCCCAAATTCACTCAAAAACCAGACGTTTGTCTAAAAAATAAGTCCTAAAACAAAAGAAAAAAGAAACACCCATTTTGAAAAAATTCCTGAAACCCCCTTTTAAGTATTATTCTTTGTTTCAATATCCTCCCCAAAGATATGTTTTTTTATATTTTAGGTTAATGCATATTATCTTTATCTTTTTTTAAAAAAAATGAAAGAACATATTTTCCCCTCTAATATCTAACTTTTTCAGACTTTTCCCCTTTAAAAATTTTTAAAAATATAAAATTTTTAATCTAGTGAAAAAAGTTGGAGTTTAAATCACGATACAGCAGGGTGAACAATAACTCTAAAGGGGAAAATTAAGTCCTCACATTATTGGGGGTGTGGGGGCTCTTTTCCCGGGGGGTGATCATTCAACGTTGCTCAGCCTTCCAGGAAAAAGGTTTGGTTATTGCGGGGATTTTCCAACACAGCAGGTGAATTCATCCTGTCTGGAGGGAAAAATTTTAAACCGGTTGCTCTGATCGTAGTTTTGGGGGCCGTAAAAGGCGGGAAATTGGCATCCCCAAACGGGCCACGCCATCTTCCTTCCTCTTCCCCTTTTCCCCTCCTTTAAAAATTACGTCATGCATTAACCACATATTCCGGGGGGTCGGGCCGACTTTTCTCGGCTGGGCGGTGCCCCTGGTGAGAAAACCGGGGAAACCCCCCTGTCGACTGGTGGGGGATCTCACCCCTCCGCGGGGGGAAAACCCCCCTCTTCGAAAAAAATCACTAACGGGGCTGTTTAAAAACGTTCGGGCCCGGAAACGAAAAATCTAATAATAATCCCAATTTCTTATCTTAATCCCGTTCCTTACCCCCTCTCGCCTGCCCTTTTGCATCCCAAACCCCCGCCCCACCCCGTGGCCCCCTGTCCCCCCTCTTCTGGCCCTTGCCCCCCTTTGTCCCGGCTCCCGCCGTCCCCTCGCTGCCGCGAATATCACGGGCCCCCCGCTGAAAAAAGCCGGAAAGGGCTCGGTGGGGGGGGCCGAGCAGGGCCCTCCCGGCCCTTCCAAAGTGGGCCCTGCCCCAATTTAAAAAATGGGTTTGTTTGCAACCATTGCGGGTTTTCCCTCAGGTGAGGCGCGGTTTGGCCCCCCTCAACGTGTTTGTTTTGGGCCCCTTTGGGCCGTGTTTTTTTTCCCGGGCCCTCAGGGGGGGCGAAATCCTGCCCGGGCCGGGTGGGGGGAGGGGGGCCCCGGGGCTAAATGTTGGGCGTGGAGACAAGCAGGACGGGGTGTTGGGGGGGTGTGGGAAAATGTAGCGGTGGGGTGGGGTGGGGTGGTGGTGGTAGTTTAGCCCAAAGGCGGGGTGGTCGATGGGCCGGGGGGGGTGCTTGAAGGCATGGGTGTCAGGGAAAGGATGTCTGGCGGTGGTGGGGAATAAATGGAGGTGTGGGGGTTTGGATGGGAGAAGGTTAGGAGTGGGACAAAAGGACAAAAAGGGTGGGAGGGGTGGGGTGGTAGGGTGATGGTGGGGGCAGAGACAAAGGGGGAGCGTGGAGGTGGTGAGGAGATGTGAGGAGGAAAAAAGTGAAAAGGGGGGTGGAGGTGGTAAAAAGGGGATGGTGGGGGGGAAAAGTGAAAGGGCATGGAGGTGGTAGAGGGGGGGAGAGAGAGGAGAAAAAGGGGGGAAAGGAGACGTAGGTGGTTGGTGATGGTGGGACAGAAAACAAAGGGTGAAAAGCTAGGGGGTAGAGGGATGGTGGGGACAGAGGAGAAAAGGAGTGAAAGGGAGCGTGGGGGTGTAGATGTGTTTGGGGACAAAAAAAAAAGGGGAAAGACGTGGAGGGGGGAGGGATTGGGGGCAAACAAAACAGTGAAAGGAGGCGTGGGGTGGTAGAGGGGGGTGGGGACAAAAGACAAAAGGATGAAAGAGGCGTGGGGTGGTAGGTGGGTGTTACAGATGTTATGGGGGGGCGGGTGAGAGGAAGGGGGCTAGTAAAAAGGTGGGGGCCAATGAGAAAATGAAAATTTGTTTGCCAGGGGGGTGTCCTGGAGCCCGGAAATATTGCAACACATGGGACTGATGGGCTGTGGGTGCAGAAGGGCTGGCAAAACGGTGGGGGGGATGGAGGTGGGACAGACGTTGGGACAGACGGGGCAGTAGTTTTAATGATTTAGTGATTAAAATCGCTCTGGGCTTTAGTCTCTGCGTGCATGTTTTTCTCAGGGTGGCGGTGATTCCTGCTCGATGGCAAAATCCCGGGGCCGACCCGCCTCCTGGGGGGGTTTTCCCTCAGATATCTGCCCCAGGGCCGTCCAGCCGGAAGCTTGTTTCCTCCCGGGCTCCGGAATCTGGGTATGATGCTTGCTAGGGGTGCGAGAATGGACAGGAAGGGGGGGAAAGATGGCGGGCCACCCGTTTTTTGGATCTGTCCCCATTCGCCTGGGTGATCGGGGAAACCCCAAAACCCCTCGACGGGCCCCCGCTAATTCTCCTCAACGGCGAACCGGCCGGCTGACAAGCTGGTGCCGAAAACCCTCCACCGTCGTGCCTGGGCCTGGACCCCCCGTAAGACTAGTTGATCCGGCCCCCCCGGTAGGCAGCTTGGAGGTGAGGGTCGGAAGGCCCCTGGGCGGGCGCGGGGGGCGACGCGCAATGGCGGGGGGCGACGGACGTATTTCCCATAATTTGCAGGGCGCGACGGCGGGGGCGGGGGTAAACCGCACCTGCGCCCCCTCCCCCCGACCTCGGCCCCCTCGCCTCCCCCATCTCCCGGGGCGGTATCGGTGCATCAACTGATGTCACTCGGCCCCTTGGGGGGGTCCTGTTCCCCCCACGGCGGCGGTTTTTCGACCGGCCCAGCTGGTCAGATTGTCGCTTCGGGGAAAAAAATTCTGTGGGGTTGCTCGTCGGTAGTTTTCGTTTTTCTCCATAAACACTGGGCGTCCCGGACGTACCCCCCAAAGGGGACGGACCGCCGCGATCTGCCCTTCCCCCTTGCCCTTCCCTCTCCCACACGCCCCCTAAAACTCCTCCACATTTCCGGAGCCCGATTGGGGCTCAGGGGTTTCCCGGGGGGGTGATTCCCGCTGGGGGGAGAGTCCTGGTTGGGATAAACCACTAGCCGACGTGGTCGGGCCCCGGATCTGCCATCCAGCGAGGGATGTCACTGACTCTCCAGAAAAACATACTCATAAACAGGACTAATGAGAACCCAGTTGACGAGCCCTCAAAACACGAAGAAATCAATCAATCAATCAATTCCTCTTTATCTCAAATTATATTATCACTGGGTGCATAATACTGTTTAAAAAATGAAGAGTTGTATTAAAACATCGTTCAATTTCTGGTTTAACTTCCGTTTTTTTATTTGTAATTATTTATTATTATTATTGATATTATTTCATGGGCATTCCCCCGTCTTATGCTTTTGGCCTCTGTTCATATGTATCGCAGTATGGGCAGTATTCAACAATGATGTCTTTAATTGGCATGAATATGCCAACAAAGCCTTAGGAGTTAATATGTTCTGCTATGTCTCAAGCCTAGTAAATACGCTTAGTTCTGCATCACTAGGTGAGCAGTAAGCTAACTTCCTTCTATTTCAGTTGTTTCCGGTCTTTCAGTGCTGTCATTGATCGGATATTTGCCCCTTTTTTTCTGGTTGTTGTTATTGTTTTTATATTATTATTATTATTTATTATTATTATTATTATTATTATTGATATTATTTTCATCAGGCATTCCACACGTCTTTGCTTTGTGGCCTCTGTCGATTCAGTATGTATACGCAGTATGTGGCAGTATCCACAATGATGTTTTGCAATTGGCATGAAGATGCGCAAAGTTTTATGTTCTGCTATGTCTCAAACCTAGTGAATACGCTTAGTGTCTCTTCTAGTGAACCTAGCTTCTGTGCCTTCTATTTCAGTTTTTTCCCGGGCCTTTCCAGTGCTGTCAGCGATCGATATTTTGCCCATTTCTTGTTCGGGTTGTTGTTATTATTATTATTATTATTATTGTTTTATTGTTTATTATTGTTTATTATTATTTTTTATTATTTTATTATTTTATTATTGTTATTATTGTTTTTTGTTTATTATTTTTATTATTTTATTATTGTTATTATTATTATTGTTATTATTGTTATTATTGTTATTATTGTTATTATTGTTATTATTTTATTATTTTATTATTAATTATTTTATTATTGTTATTATTTTATTATTGTTATTATTGGGTTTTATTATTATTTTGTTATTATTCAGGTCTTTGTAATGATCATTTTTGGGGCTTTTCGCCCTTTTCTCGTCCTTCTCAGTCCTACGCCTTCTACTTTCCGCCACAAAATATTTTAAAGACCAGAGATAGACCAGACCATCATCGCTTTGGATTGCTTTTAAATCTTGTCTTCACAGCTAAAATAATATGATTTATTCTGTAATTCATTATTTTAATCATAAAGCAATTTGTAGATAAGATAACAAAATCTTGATCTAAATGTTTACAACTTTTGTGAAAACTCCCTTTAATAAATAATTTATCATTACCTTTGCTGTCTTGTCACAACAATATCATGCAACAATTTTTCATTGTAATTCAATTGGTTGCTAGCATTCCGCAAACAATTACATTTCGATTTGATATAAACTTGATAACAACAGAAGAGGAACAGTAATTGTCCTCAATTTGTAACTTTAAATGGCAGATTTATAATGGAAAAACACCATTAAGTGATATCTCTGAGTTTCAAAATGAGTTTCAAAAAATATATTTAGTCTATGAGTTTCTAATATAAGCTGTCTTGGAATATCAAATGTCTTGTCTAGGCATATAACTTAATATTATAGCTCTGGGGGGTGCATAGAAAACTTGCTTCGGCATGTTAATGTACATGATTTTTGACAAATCTTGTCATTTATTGACATATTCTCGAGTCCGCGAAACGTTTAAAAAACACAATTTACTCGCTGTTTATCACATTGAATGCGTTGACCATCTCGTATACAGTTTTTGTTTTGTATTTGATGGCGGATCGTTAATCTCCCGGGATTACAGTCTCGTTATTCGGATACCTTTATTACTTTGTCATTACAAATCCATTTCGTGAATTTCCCCGTCGATTTACTAATTGCAGCAACTCGGGAGATTTCTTATTCTTCATTTAGTTACGAAGCGCTTCTGTTCATTATTAAAGTCAGTTATTAGCAATGGCATTAACGTTTACACGTCTTTTCTCAATGTTTGTTTGTTTTATTAAATTATACTCCGTATAAAAGATTAGAAATTTCGAAATTTTCCCAAATTTTTTTGCAGTATTTGTCTTTTAAAAAGATAGATAAAGTCTGCGGGGAATTTCCCTTTGATGATGAACCATTTGTCGGCACCCTCTTTTGCATCATCATTAAATACAATTTATCAGACATTTTGATTGTGTTCGACACGAAATTAAGTGAAGGTAGTATTCAGAACGGAGAGGTCACCCCCTACATTTTTAAATCCCAGTATTCCATCAGTGATAAGTGTTTCATCAGCAGAACTACAGTTTGATTCATTGTAACAGCATTAGAGATGTCGATTTTACTATTAGATTCGGTCAAATATGTCTTGGTTATATTAATTATATAATTATATTTAATAATATAAATTTTTTAAAATATTATATTTATTACTAATTATAGCGTTGAATATTTCTGGGTTGGTACTATGGGGCAGAGACGTGCAAGCGTACATTGTGAAGTTCAGGCCCAGCAAATTTACAATTGCCATTATAATAATTATAATTAAAAAAATAATTATTACTATTATTATTCTATTATTTTTAAATTTTTATTATTATTATTATTATTACGTTGTAAGTTTAAACAATTACGTAAGAATTTTACTGTTTAATTGTAACTGCCGTTGCACCCTTAGCTATTTAGCAGAAATAAAGTTACAAGGGCTGTTATAAAGTTAAAATAAAGTTCAATGACTGTTCAAAGAATTGGTAACTCAGAAATTGATCTCAGGTATTACCGTAACTTACGGTTGTTATTATTATTATTATTATTTGTTATTATTATTTTTTATTATTATTTTTATACAAGTCTCAAATCACCGTTTTCTAAAGAGCATGGGTCAACATTAGAACCACATTTGGTTACAGCTCAGATAAATTCAGCACGCTGCGAACTTTCAAATGTTTCCAAAATGCAGATTTTTGAGTTTTAAAAGGATTGCATTGGGGTTAATTGTAATTTTGTAAATACTTTTTCAGGTTTTTATCGACAGACAGTTGTTGTGATGACAAATTGTATATCTTCAACAGAATTATGGCATATTATCATTATCAATTATTAATTATTATTATTATCTATTTAATATATCATAAATTCAAAATCTTTCATCCTCATTCTTTTTTGGTTTAAGAAAAGTGAATAGAACAGGACTGACAATTAGGAAGAAAAGGATGGATTAGGCCCATTTCAGTATCTATTCGTAATTAATGGGCGTGTGGATACCTTGACAACAAAGACTGAAATGAGCCTACAGGCGTCCTCCTGCTGTAAGGGCAATTGAGAACTTCAGCTCTGAGTCTCATCTTAGAGACTAAGATGTTTGCGTGCCACTCCCTAGTCATAAATAGATGGTCAGGCAAAGGAAAAAATTCTTTCGACCTGAACACTTGGACAAATGGAAATGTGAAACTCAAATGCATTGACAGAGTGAAAAATACATTAGCAATGAAATATTCCAGAACACATAGGTTTTATTCCTTAACCTACCTCATTTCTGAATCTACTCCCAACGCTGCGGATTGGAGAACGAAGGTGAAGGGTAACAGACGAACTCGTGGGAAAGAAGGCATTCTTTTTCCTATCACTGTGCTGGTTTGAACTCTGTTTAACTTTGTCTCAGGTTTCTTTTTTTTTTAGCTGTTCAAAGTTTGTTTCAGAGACGAAAAAATTTTAAAATTAATTTAAGAACAGAATTTGTATCAAAAAAAGAAAGAAAGAAAGTAAAAAAATCCCATGTAACGTATTAGTGCAAAGCATTTGTGGGGATGTACGATTTGCAAGATGAAAACAAAACTCTTACTTGACTTTAAAACATTAATACAATTACTTAATTTATCTTTTTCTAGCACCCGATTGTAATTCACCTCTGTCAGTTTCTTTTTTTTATTTTTCCGAAATACTTTCAGTAACACCATAATTTGGCATTCAAATTTGAGTTGGACCGACGTGGCTATATTAAGTTAATCGTGGGGCCGAAGACGGATTAATTATTGGGCACGAGTAACCCTCATTACATCTGTCATCCCTGCCGTTGACAAGGTATATGCCTGCAAAACTACGATGCGCGTCCCATAACATGGCTACTGAAAGCCCACCATATTCCTGCGGGAATAGGTCATTACGACTGGGTTCTATGAAACTAGGACTCATACACTTTATTTACTTTTGTTGAAACTTTGCTTTCGATTTCAAAGATTTTGGCAAAAGGGCCGGAGCGGTAGCTCAGTGACATCTGATGTCACTGCAGCGCCTCTGACCGGGGCGTCCCGATTCGAGTCCTGACGGTGGCAGGATTTTCGACACTACTTTCAGCTAGGTCGAATTCAGTCGCTGTCTGGAGGAGAATTGTAGCCCGGCCGCTCTGATCGGTGGGTTTCCCGTGGTTTCTCCAATCAACCCAAGCGAATGCCGGGCAGTACCCTACCAAAACGAGCCACGGACCGCGCGATCTGTCCTTCCTCTTCCGTCCTATCCTCTCCCCTTACACCCCACTTACATAACCTGCACTACCAAAATATTTCGAGGACCGGTTGGAACTTAGAGCTTGTCCCGGCTGTGGCGTTCCCCGCTGGTGGGAGAGTCCTGTTGGGAAACACCACTACCCGACGGTAGGTCGGCGCCGGATCCGCCATCCAGCGTGGGAAGATCACCGCCGTCTCCAGAGAAAAATGCACATAAACGGGACTAATGCCGAAGCAGTTGACGCGCTCGAAAACACAAAAAGAATCAATCAAATCATTGGCAAAAAGGCGTGGAAAGTAGCATTTCGTTTACCTGAATATGACCTAGGATCGGACCCATTTCGCCGCGTACACAAGGGATGAAGTACGACCGGCTCTCAGTGTGCGTGTGCATCATCTGCAGTATACAAGTCTATGAGCGTTTTTTCAAAGGATGCGCAAAGTGACAGCTAGTGCTGTAACAAATTGAAGGTTCGGGATCGTTGCCTTGGCCCATTAGACTCCCTTTCTCGCATTCGTTCGTTTGCAGTTGGCTAACTTAAATAGCTTCACACTTCCTTCTGTGTTGTCTTTGTCCGACAACAATATAGTCTGAGAAATAATTGATATTGAGGAAGTGCAGTGTAATGCTCTTCTGTAAAAATTCTTTTATTTATGTATTAAATTGAATATACTTTTTGGGTGATAAATATCTATATTTTTAAAAAAATAAGATATTCTGTCATCTTCGTTTAGAGCTTCTACTGTACCGATTAGTATTTTTCCTTTAAATAAAAGAATATGATCCTAGATTGTTATCAGGTATTGTTTGTGTTGATTCACCAACATTTACGGTGAAAATTTAAATTTAATTAAATCATTCTTTAATGTACGCTTATTAGTAGTCAAATGTTTTTTTCCCAAAAGGCTGGCTGTTTCAAAAGCGATTGTATGAAATGATAGATGCAGCCCACGTTTTCACCGATCGCGCTGCTTGATTTTGTTTTTATTGTTGAGATTTGTTTACAATTCGTCAAGGTTTTGTTTCGGTCTAATAATTGCATTGTGGCGTTGAAGTTTGCATGTATTTGATTTTGTGATGTATTTGTGAGAACATTCGGACAGTGAGTTTTGCTGGGTTTTGTACTGAAGTAGTGAAGTTGTTCGCAGGTTATGTCAATTTCAATCGTTGACCACCGCTCCAAAAGACGCAAACGGACTTAACTGGACGCTGGGAAAGAAATCCAGCGTAGGTGTCGTGATAGTGAGGTCATTTCGTTTTCTGTTGGTCGTTAACTATGAAATGTCATTTTTGTTCTGCTTTGTACTTCCCATGCGAGGAAATTCTGCAAACGAGTTTATTCTGTGTTGCTTAAAGGGGAAAATAAGTTTATCTTTAGCAATACCCAGAAGTAATCAAATTTTATAGAAGATGATGAAAATCAAGAAACTTTAGAAATATTTTCGTTAGTATAATAGTGCTCTTTCTTTTGTGTCATTTGGTGTATTATTGCAATATGTGAGTCAATTTGCTTTTGCCACCTGGTCATGGGCCATACGTGTTCAAAATTTTGGGAACTCCGCATCACAGAATATCTCCTTATACCCTGAAGATCCAAACAATGCAACATATTGAACATTAGTCTGGGCACAGTATTTTCATTTTTTCCACACCTCACCGTAAAATTTTTGGGCGGGTTCCACAAGTAACATTTATTTTAAAACTGAGACTTGAATGCGAGATACGTACCGGTGCACGTGTTTCGGCAAAATAATTGTTCTTCTATTTACATTCGTTAGTTTTATTTTACTGATTGTGAGCATTTTAAAGAGATTTTCCACATACGTAATTAAATTTAAATATTTCCTGAACTCACGTACGTGCCTCGGGAAACACTTAGACTTCTTCTTTGGGATTTTTTCCCAGGAACCATTTGCACTTTCAGAGGGCGTGACTGAACAGCTGTCGGGCGGAGGATTCTTCTCTGAAGTCATTGATGTTCACTTGTTTTCATGAACTGTCACTTTGCTCATCCTTAGGAAAATCGTTCTATATATCCCGCAAGCTAAGATTGCGTCCTAAAAGCATGACTACAGGAAGCCATGTTCTTACGGAATGGCCCTACCAATTCATAAATTCTATAGGATTAAAGAACGAAACATTTTATTTATTTTTCTTGAAACATGCTTATCGATTTCAAAGATTAGAGATTTTGCAAGTCGTTCATTTGAAAGACGTAACACGACAATTCTGTGGAGAAATGACTGCGTGCGCCAGCATCAAATGACGGGGTTTTTGATTACGGTTCCGGCATTCTCCTCTTTGTCGTTTATGACAAATGTGTTCTAAACACTTTACGTACTGTTTGCCCACCTCTAAGCTTGAATTCAACACTAACACTCAATAAGTACGGAAAAATGAAAAAATTTAATATCCATTACCAATAAAAAAGGAAAGGACTTAATGGTTAATTTTGTAAGTTAATTCAAATATCAGCAATAAACTAACGTAATTTTTAAAGGGTTTGGAGGGTTTTGTATATTTGGGGGTTCCGATTTCGTAGAGGTCTATCATACATTTTACTATCTTTAATGCTTGTAAAAGCAAACATGAGCTCAGAGATACAGAGATGTTCAAAAAAGCTTTCAGATCTTATTAGAAGTATTCAGTTCAATTAGTTCCTACTTTTAAACCCATGTTTTCGATTGTACGAACAAACACTCATTTATCTCAAGATACGTTAATTCCTATTGACGATACGTTTACGTACTGACCGGGGGCGTAGCTCAATGATCAACTGATGTCCTAGCACCTCTGACCGAGAAGTCCTGGTTCGATCCGGACGGTGGGAGGATTTTCGATGCTGGGTTTTAGCTAGGTTGAATTTAGTGTGACTGGACAAATCTAGCGGCTCTGATCAGTAGTTTTCGTGATTTCTCCGATCAGCACCAGGCGAATGCTGGAGCAGTACCCCACCAAACGGTACGGACCGCGCGCAGTCCCATCCCTCCCTTACAAAAAACATGCACTCACTCCACATTTCCGGGAGACCGGTCGGGGGGTTAGGCTTGTCCCGCTGGGCGGTGCCCCTGCAGCGCGCTGGTGGGAAATCCTGGTTAGGAAACCCCACTAGCCGATGGTAGCCGGCGCCGGGTTTTGGACATCCCCCGGGAAAATCCACCGCCATCTCCCGAAAAAAGGGGTACTACACTAACGGACTGTGACAAGCAGTTGACGCCCCTGAAACACGAAAAAAACAATCAATTTAATTACTAAATTTGGTTTCCGTCTTGCAAAACCTCTTCTTATTTGGCGAAAGGCGTGGAAAATAGCATTTCGTTTATGAATATGACCCAGGAGCATTTTACCCCGCACAGAAGGGGTGAAGGGAACCTTGCACTCTCGGTTCGAGCCCCCCGGACGGGGAGAGGTGATCGCCGGGTCCGAACTCCCGTAACAGCTGGATACCAGGCGGAGGAGCAGCCAACTGTCGTGTCCCGAACAGGTTTCCCTGCTCCGTGAGCGTCGCCGTGGGCTGGGGGGGGGAGGAGGGCAACAAGCGGACAGCGCCTGCGACCGTGGCGGCAGCCAACTTCCCGCAGTCTTGTTTTTGGAACAAGCGCGTTTTCCCCACCCCCCGGTTGGTAGTGGTGGTGGGCGCGCGCTTGATGGTGCCGCGCGGTGATGACGGCGGCCGCGGGGGGTAAACGGCATGGGTGGCGGGGGCACTGAAATGTTCTAGATTGATTGTTTGTTGGTGATTCCGGGGGTTCAACTACTATGGTCGTAGTGGTGTTTCTCAGGAGGTGGCGATCTTCCCCCTGGATGGCCAGATCGGGCCAACCTACCGTTGACTGCGGGGTTTTCCCAACCAGCTTTCTCCCACCTGCGGCACCCCAGCCGGACGTTCTAATCGACCAGTCCCGGCATGTGTGGTGGTGTAGTGCATGTGTGTTGTGTAGGTGTGTTTTAAGGGGTGAGGATAGGATAAGGGAAAGATCGCGCGCGTCCTGGCCCGTTTGTTGAGTTGCTCCGGCACTCGCCTGATGATGACCGGAGAAACCTCCCAAAAATACCAATTGGAGTAGCTGGCCAATAAAAATTCCCCCCCAGACAGTCAACTGAATTCGACCTGGCTGAAAAGCCAGTGTCCTGTCTTGTCAGGACTAGTCCGGACCTCCCGATCAGAGGCTCTGCAGTGACATCAGTTGCACTGAGCCACGCTCCCAGTTTAATTGATTGAGATTCTGGGGGAGTGAACGATTAGTCCCGTAAGTGCAGTGCATGTTTTCTCTCTCGGAAAATGGCGGTAACCCCCCTGAGAGGGTCGACTCGACCTCTCTGCCTGGAGTTTTCCCAACCAGATATGTGCCCCATGGAAAACTGCCCCAGCCAGGACAACTCTAAGATCCCGACCGATCTCCGGCAGTGTGGTACTGTACGCAAGTTAGTGTGGGAGGATAGAGCAAGAAAGGGGGAAGAAATATCGGACGCGGTTTTTGGCCCTTTGTTATGGTACTGCTGCTCGCCTGGTGCATCATTCGCCTGGTATTGATTGATAAACCATAGAAACTACCGATCAGGAGCGCCGACCCTAAATTCTCCTCCCCTACGACGACTGAATTCGTCCTAGTTGACAAGCTAGTGCTCAAAATCCTTTAACGTCTGGAATCAAACCAGTCCTTCCGGCCAGAGGACTGGTGACAACATTTAATGATCGAGTCATCTCTCGGTGGCTTGACGTGTACGGGAAAAAGTTGCCGAAGATGTGAAACGATGTAGAATGAAATTTAGAGAAAAGTGGAGCCGTTTGGATTGTGACAGACGTCAAAACCTTCAAGGCTAAATGCCCGAAAAATACTTATAGGAAAAATCAATAGATCGCAGCACTATGCACGGAATTTACTAGATCGATAACGTCTGAACAAATTGTCAGATTTTCGATCTGTAAAGGGCTTTAAACCCCCAAATAAATTCACGCTACGATCCGCTTTCCAAAATATTTTAAAAAAAATTTAAATGATTTCTCATATTTCCCGGGAAGAAATTAAAAAGGTGGGCTTATAGGCAATGACGATGCTTCTTGAATCAACGCCGTGTAAATCATGCCAAATAGGATGAATAGGGCGGCGTAAAGTGAAATTTGGGAAAAAAATCCTGATCCCCCTTCCCCGCTTCCCCCGGTTGCTCCTCGATCCTTTGGGGTCCTCGCGCGGCCGATCGGCCAAACCGGCGGCCTGCGGGACGGGAGGAGGCCGTGCTCTCGGGGAGGCAATGGTTTCGTCCCTTTCAATCTCCCAAAATTTTTCTCCACTTATCAAACTAGTGATGTTGAACACAACCAAACGGTCTCATATCATCTGTAATAGTCGTATAAAAATATATATCTTGTTCACATATTTCCTCTACTTGAAAACCATCAGAAGTTATTTGGCTACTCAAAAAATCAATTCCCATTTGGGAAAATGATTTTTAAAAGAAATTGAACTAATTGTATATATATCACCAATATTCTATGTCCTAACATCTTATTTTACATACATTTTACTTCAAGATCTTCCGTTATCATTCCCTACCAGAAAGAACGAGCCGAAATTACGCACGCTCTTATCCTGCGACTCGATTTTGATCTCAAAACGGCGTTTGTCTCCTGATAGACTTCACCTGATGAATCTGTTTTCTGAAGTAAGTTTTAAAACTGTTTTCGTATTTTGGAAAAAATTGAAAAAGTGGTAAAATAGCGCGAGGCAGATCATCGGAATCAACACTGTAAAAAACATTCAAATATAATCGCGAATCGTGACTGTCCCAGCTTACTTAGTAAGTTATATTGATATAAAATGATTCTTTTTCTATTCATATCAACTTGAAGATTGGAAATAAGAAATTTTCCCGGCCGTCACGGAAGAAACATTAAACGTACTTCAAAGCATCTTTTTGCCCTATCTAAATGTTCAGCTTTTACACCCAACAACAGGATTAAATACCATTTTCTCCATTATTTGGATTTTGGTCTTACGCAAGGCGATTTCTGACGGAACGGCTTTCCCTGCACCCGCTGATAATTATTACATTATATTATAAATATAAATTATTTCTATTAAATTAATAAATCATTTTGGGGCGCGTTCCGAACCTAAAATTTTAGAAATCAATCACTTGATATGCCGCATATTTTCTGAATTTGTGTAATTTTTTTCCCTCTTTTTCTAAAATTATTCCTCTTATTATTTGTTTTTCTGTATAGTACCCAGAATTTTTATTGTAATTAAGTATTTTAACCCTTGCCTGCCATGTATATCACTTCTCCCTTGATGTTCAGGCTTCCTTTTTACCAATTGACATAAATGTTGTTTTTTTTAAATGTAAATTCATAGGATATTTTAATTTATATTAATAATATATTTAGCTATCATTATTACATAATTCAGAATTAAGTACAAATGAAACTGCATAATTTTAATGATAAAAAACATTTTTTCGTTTTCTGGGAAAAAAGTAAATGGACTTTTTTTTTTGGATCAGTTTTCTGCTGTCTGGAGCCACAAAAAAGACACCAGAACAGAAAACTGATGATACTCCAGAAAGAAAACTGATGTGATGGCTAAATCAAGCTGCTATTTATGAAATAAATACTATTGTTGACAATGACAAACCTTCAATCATGACTGGATGAAACCTATCCTTCGTGAATATTTCAAAATTTAAAAACATCACAATGTTAGGACTTGCCTCAGACATTTATTATGATTGTGCACTGAATTGGATTCTGTGTTATTTATTATTCGAGATGTTTCATATACGGAGGAGCAGTATCAGTTTTTTTCACGTTATTGCAAATGTTTTGTGAAGTTAAGTGGGTATTTAATTATTTGCTTTTATACAAACTTGCAAAAACGCAACAAAGAATATGTTAAAAATTTTCTGAGAAAGAGATACTTCATGTTTAAAACACGTAATTATGTTGATTAATTTGAGTTAGAAAGTTCATATTTGGGCTAATTTATTAACAGATAATTAACTAGACATAATTTTTTGGGATTTGTCCTCAACTACTATATATGGATATTAATTTTTTGTATTAATACTATTATTTTCATACAAAGATACAAAAAATTTTGTTACATATAAATTTATATGAAATGTTTCATTATTTCCAGATTGTCCTTTTGTTTGGATTAATTCTGAATCAAGATGAAAAAAAAA